>JANIHY010144755.1:0-10446 GCA_027479065.1 Erythroxylum brevipes
ATAATTTCCTTCATGCTATGTCATATATCATGGACTTCATTAATTTGCTTATAGATCAATATCAATTCATAAATAATAAATATCAAATTAATGAAATATGCCTTTCTTTATTTATTCATAAAATCTATACACAATTTTGTACAAAACGCGCTAAAGGCGATTGCCTTTAGGGCACTACTCTAACATTAAGTTCACTACCCTTTTCAATTAAAAGCCTCCTCCCCTTTTTGTTGGCTTCCACGATGCTTTCATATGAGAAGACCAAGTAAGTGTTGATTCTTGTTCTTTTCTTCATTTTCGTAGCCTCTCTCCCTTTTCTTCATAAGTTTTGATTCTTGAAATCCCCATTCATGTTAAACCTAACCCTCTCATCTTTCATGCTACTATGTCATCTTGCTTTCTCTTCCATTCTCACCAAAAACCCAAACCTTTCAATCTCATATTGGTGAAGCCATGGATTTTTTAGTTTCTTGAAGATTTTGAAGAATTGGAAGCTAAATCAAGTAAGTATCTTGTCAAATATCATGGATTTTAGTTAAATGAAGCATTGGTGATGATATTTAGAGGTTAATATCATGAAATAGTGTTTTGAGTATGTGGGTGCCATGAATGAGGAGGGGTGTGTGAATTTCTTGCTTTTATTGATGAGTAATGAGTTATAGAAATGTTGTGGAGGTTGAATGATCGTGATAAGGAGTTTTGTATATACTAGAATGTTGGTGAATATATATATATATATATGTGTGTGTGTGTATATGTATATATATATTGATGTTTGTTTAATGTAAATGCTAAATAATGGGTTAGGAGTTGTTTATGGATGATTGATGTTGTATATGATGAGTAAGAAACTATAAGTTATGCTACTCATGCTTTAAAGATGAATTGGTTGTGAAATGGATGTTTTAATTGGAATTGGAAGTTGATGAGTATAGAAAGGTGCTTATAACCTATTTGTGTTAATGGATGAGTGTAAAAATGAGTTGAAATAGAGTTGAGAATGAGGAGTAAATGGAGTAGAAAAGGATGATCTTTGCACAAGTAAGTTAGGTGTAAAAATCTGGAAAAAAAAATTGAAGATGATGGATTGGAAAAAAGTTCACTGAGTATGCTTCAGTCTTTTAACCATAACTTCTTCTATAGTTGTTCAATTAAGATACTTCTTAGCTTTGATTAAACTAGAGACACATGACTACATTTCTTATGAAGACATAGAATTTAAATTTTGTCTTCAAGAGTCACAAATTTTGACATGAAATTAGGAACTGGGTGCAGAAAAAGTTGTGGATGAATGTTATGTTGTGTTATGTTTTGAATGTACGAGAATGTGTTATATTTTGGGCAGTTATGATCAAGTGTGGAATATGAAATGTGTATGGATGATGTTGAGTGGAAATTGGGTATAGTTGAAGAAATTATCCATTTGAGATGAAGAGTAAAAATAATTGAGAATTAAGAGTGAATGAAATTTTATTACTGTTTGAATGATTATGGAATGATATTGCCTTAGAAAAAGGTGAATTTGGAAGATTAAGAGTATATGTGATGTTAGAATAGGTTTAGGATCCTTTGGAAGGGTTTTAGAGATGAAAAATTTAGTAAAACGAAGGTTACATGGTCAGGTCGTGTAGATTCACACGGCCCGTGTGTTTTTTATGCAGAAAATACAATCTAACCTGAAAGACACACGGTCTAACCGTGTGATTTCACATGGCCGTGTGTCTCTAAATGATAGAATTTCACTTCAAAGTCTCATGAAAGTTGTAGATCTAAAATTCCTCTTTCAAACTATCTAAGAATGACCTTAATTTGATATCCCTAGTGAAAGTTATGCCAATTGTCCCGAGATAGGTACAATCTGATTGAGGACATGAACATGTTAGATTCTTTTGGCCATAACTTCATAACCCGACCCCAAAAAGAAGTGATTATTCAACCAATGGATTCCTAACACATTTTTGAATCTCCCCATGGAAAATTGTAGCATTTTGAATTGATTTGGAAAAGTTTGATCAGAAGAAAGTGAAGGAATCTGTTAGAAGTGTATGAACTGGTGTGATTTCACTGAACATCTTTGGGTATTTTGGTTATATCTTGATCTTTAGTCATCAAAATGAGATGGTTTTTTATTTGGAGTAAAGAGACAAATAGAGATACAAATTATCTGAAGAAGTAGAATTTTGATTCATTCTCTAAGATATTCAAATTCTAGATGGAAGTTGTGTATAGTACACTATTTTTGTATATGAACAACCCGAAAGTGTGACTTAGAAAAACATTCTGAAGTGAGCCAATGAGAAATGAATTGTGATTTCAATGGTTTTAGTGAGGCATAAACCTAAGTATAAATTATACTTAGATGAGTTTTGAAATGAGAATGATTTTGTGATGAAATTGATGGAAAGATACCCGGGATTGTCATGAACATGCATTATACATAATCATTTTCATACATGTGCATTATTGAACAATTATAATTATGCAAAGTTGTACCGTGTGAGAAATGTGTATTGCATAAATGAATTGTGCAGGTTAGAACGTCCACATTCAGGCGTTTCCAGAATTTGGAAGTGAATGCCAAACTGGAGCGTACTGTGAGTAGACCTAGATGGTCTTACTTTATTGTTTGTTTTGTTTATGTTATGACTTGAGTGATTATGAATGAGATGTGAATTATTTGTGTTAGTTTCCGAACAAAAGGTCCGATGAGTGTGTTGTATGAATGAAATATTGAAGTGCTCATTGAATGTGAATTGGATGAACTAAGTGTACGCAAGTTGATTGTTAAATATGTTCTAAAAGTGCATTTGCATGTAAATGAAAAGTGATACTCAACTCTAATGTTGAATCTCGGACTACGATCCGATGACATGTGAATGTGAATCATGCAAATGTGATTGATGCATTTCATTTCCTGAATGCATGAAACATAATGGCTGTTGTGATCAGAGTAGCCACCGAACATAGCTTTAAGCTCAACGAGTGGAAAGGAGCCTCGAGCTCAAAAGTGATTCAGAGCCTTAGGCTCAACGTTTAATGAGCCATGTATCCCTCAAACGAATAAGGGACAGTTATAAATGAGCCCTATATGGTACAGTTAGGCACTCAGTCTCAACAAAGTAACAAATAGAAAGTGAGTCTCATATGCACTGCATATGCATAATATAAGTGATTAAATTGTATTAAGTGTGAAGTCTGAAATATGTAATGATGTGAATTATGTGTTACGTGATTGGGTGAGCCATCGATGATGGTCACTCATTGAGTTCGCAAAACTCACCCAAAATTTGCAAATATTTTTCAGGATTGGAAGAATATCCCATTAGGCAAACGAGAGTATATGTACTGCATGCAGGGGAAAGATAGAAGTCAGGATCAGTTCTCGTCTACATAATTATTTTCATTAATTTTTGTATGAAAGGATGTATTCTGAAATTTTTGTATCATGTTATCGATCAAACTTATTTTGTAATAACTTTCCAAAACGGAAAGGGTTGTAAATGAAATTGATTTTTGAGTGCAATTACTAAATATGTGCTTAAAAAAGTTTATGATTGAAACGGGCCCAAGTTGATTATTGATTTTCCACAAAAGTGTGCACTGTTTTAAAAAGAAAAAAATTATATCGAGTTTTGACTGATTGAGTGTTCTAGCACGCCACCCTCGTGAGACACGGACTCGGATATCACCATCAACGTCAGGTTCGGGTCTTGCGGGAGTGGGATGCTACATTGAAACTTGGCCTATTAATTATGATGAGGTGAAGTGCATAATATACAGATATAGGAACAATATCCCTAATGTAGGATTAAATAAGGCTGAATATTTGTTTGATTATTTTGTGACTCGTAAGAATAAAGTGGAAGACAAATTGCCCAAGTCCATAATTTTATTCTCAAAGTAAAGTTTTTCAAGGGACGTAGTCACTTGAACCTTTTGTTTTACAAGCTATTATTAGTACTTAAAATGATTCAACTTTTAAATTATGTATTGTGAGATATATTATGATTGTAAGTGATAGTGAACTATAATTAATAAAATGTAGCAGTAATTACAATAAAATAACAACCAGTTACAGATGATACCAATAATTTATACCTCTAAAATGACTTATTAAATTTGAAGTTGTAGAAAGGAGACTTTTAGAGATGAAAACTATTTAATCAGTGTAGGTTTATGCCCTACAGCTAATTAGGTGGTTATAGTTTCGGGACGTAATTATTTAAAAGAATTCTTTATCTTTTATATATTTAGATATATATGACAAAGTTTATGGAATAAATATACATCGCAACTATAATTTGATAAGATAATAATAATGAGATTTATATTGTATTTATGATTATCCCTAAATTGTTTTTAGTCATTGTTCTATTGAGACTAGACATTAAAAGAGCATAAATAAACTAGCACACATTATGTATCTTCCTTATAAAATATGTAGTTAATATTAGAGAGTAAAGTTGGAGATACTTAAAAAACCATGTAGGTATTTGTTAAAAAATAAGTTCACTAAACTGACCTTATATGTGATGTCTATCGGAACATTATTTGCATGCTTATAAAAATTCTTATAAACATCTCCCCAGACCTCACTTTATTGAGGGATTTCAGATTGGGTGTGTGATGATCTGGAGAAGTTGGTGAATACATCTCAAGGCAACGATAACTCATCCTTGGCGGCAGTGTAGGCAAGTAAGGAGGCGTTTCCAGTTTTTAATGCCAAGAAGACGTTTCAACGACTTCGAGGTGTAGTGTTACCAGCAGTAGGAGGGATGAAGGTAACAGTGGCAGCTTAATGTTAAGGATGGATAGGGTTTCATATTAGTGAAATTAAGTTTTTTTTTTAAGAAGAAGGTGGTGTTTGGTAATAAGGATAAAGTTGTCTTTAGTATAGGATAGGCTTATTCGAATAAGGGTATTTAGCAACATGAACATGACTATAGTAAAAGCATAAACATAGACATAAATTTCACCTACTAAAAGCTTAAACATAGTCATAAATTAAAGGCTTTGCTATAGTATGATAATGGTTGTTATAAGAAGAAAAATGATTGCATAACATTTCTTGCCTTTGCATGATATGATAAAGATCATATGTATTTGTAGTTCATAATTGTGAGTATATTATATTGAATGTGGATTCAATATTACTGTAATGTTCAAGGAATGATAAGAAATAAATTGTTGAGAAGTGGTTGATCTAAGTTTATATTAATAGTTTGTATATGTTGGATCAAATGAAACTTATATTTAACATAAGTGGCAAGAATGAAAAACTAGATAATCAAAACTATCCTTTTATGACATATTAGTTATATTTACATAATGAGAATCATTTTATATACCATATTATGTAGCTTTGCGATTCTCATTATATATATATATATATGTAGCACCCCACTCTCGCAAAACACATGCTCGACATCCTGAGTGATATTCGAGTACGTACCCCACAAGGGTGACATACTAGAACAGTCATTCAGTTAAAACAAATCAGGCACACTTTATTCTTAAACAATTCCATTCTCAAGTGTGATAATCATCTTACAAATCATCAAAATTCGTCAACCACTTAGGCCCTTTTTAGATACAAAACACATATAATCATAATGTCATTTCATTACCAAATCATTTACAAACTCATTGTACAATATTTGCGAAATTATAGTTCAAAAAAAAATCATTGAAGACATATGTAGGTGCAGACTGATCCTGACCCTTAGTTCATATATGATTTCAATGGCTATACTCCAATTAGCCTAACTGAATATCGCCTCTGAACTTGAAAATTATTGCAATTTTTAGGTGAGTTTTTTGCAAACTCAGTGACTGACAATCCTTGATGGTTCACCCAATTCATACCACATATCAAGTCATATAAACACAAATTTTCACATTTTATTATTTGCATATAGCATCACATATCAGTATTTCACATATCCATACTCATTAAATCACATGGCCACATTACAATCCAATAAGTCAATCAATCAATCAATCAATCAATCAATCATAAACATATTGTCACATAGTTCATATCAACTTAATTAGCATCAAGTTCTATCACAAACAAATTGTATTTCAGTCAAATAATTTAATCAAACTGTCACTTCATTACACTTGAATAAAACACAATCATTGGTTTAATACTATGTATTCGAACATATATCATTCTTACAAATTTATAAATCATTCAATGAATTCAAATAATATGTGAATGTTATATATGTGAGACTCATATTCATTTTTGCATTGTTGTGACTGTGTGCTTTTTTAATATCCCGTATCACTGGGCTCTTTGATCACAGTGAGCCTTAGGCTCTAATCACATATATGTTTGAACTTTAAGCTCTTTTCAGTAGCAGTCTCAGTCAGTAGCAGCGACAATCACAACTGCCTTTATATTACATGTATTGAAATGAAATTCTTGCCACAATTCATTCAATACAAGTAATCCCTTTCATTCACATTATCTCAGTCAATACAGTTAGTCATAACATTCAGTCATTTAGGTAGTCTCATTCATATACAAGTAACACTTCTAATGATATTCACATGCATCAAACACCTCGAACAAGTATTGTCTGAAATTCAGTACACAATCAGTACATATTCATCATATATCAAATTCAATTCAATAATATCATATTAAATTAAAGTGAGACCATCTTAGGTTACTCACAATTGTTCCTTAAGCCTATTGCCTTGACGTTTCAGTAATATCCGAAAGTGGTCGTGCTACTTGCTCTCCTATATACATTAAAACAATTTCACATTACTGTACTGTTTATGTAATTGAGTAAACACCTGTATAAATGTATCATGTATCATGCATGTGTAATGACAAATTCTCGGGTATATTTCTATAAAAAAATTGATGTACTCCAACTGTGCCAAAATTCACACAACCATTCACTATTCCAGCTTTTGCTAAAAGCACCCCATTCAAGTCAATTTTGTATAGTCAATAAGATCAAAAAAATGATGTATTTCAGTAACACTTTCTTCTAGAAAATTGTTTCTCTGTGTCTTAATTTTTTAATGACACCAAAATTATTCAATTTGGTTCATTACTATATGAGTTATGCTCAAAATACCATAGATTAAGTATATGTGAAATTTTGGCTAGAGTATGATCATGCATTCAAGTTGTATAACCCATATCTCTCAATTCTAATATCCAAAAATTACTAACTTTATACCAATCGAAAGCTAAGAGAATAAGCTATAAATTTTTTGAAGACACCTTTGTCTGATTCTCCTACATCAATACAGTTCATTCAATAACAATAGGACATGATTTCTATCTCTAATAGTGTTACAGCCTAAGCCAAGACTCAATTTCATGCCAAAATTTGAATTTCTTAAAAACAGAAATAAAATTCTACTTCTTCAAGAAAGTTGTAGAAATATGTCTCTAGTTTAATCTAAATCTACAATCAATCCATTTAGAAATCTCTATATCAAAATATAATCAAAATATTGAAGCATGTTCAATGAAAATATTCCAGTTCATAATATTCCAACAGACTTCCTCCCTTTCATCCAATTAATCTTTTTCAAATCAATTCAGATGGGTCTAAATTTTTATGGAGAGGAAACGCAATATCTTAGGAGTGTATTGATGCAATTTTCAAGTCATTTGAAGGTTGGGAGACAAAGTTATAAAAAAATGAATGAATGATGTTCAAAACAGTCTCTCTCAGTAAACCTAGTGCAACTCCTCTTCCCTTCTCTCTCTAAAGCACAGATTCTCTCCTTCTAGTCCGAAACCCAGTTTTCTTCTTCTTCTTTCATTTTTTCTAGATTTTACACTCCTATCTTATTCAACTAACACATAAATCATCTGTCTTACTTCCCTTTCAGTTCAAAAACACACAAATGAATCAAAATCCAAGATTCATATCCAACATCATAAACTGACATATTCACACATATTTCCATTTTCTGCATTTTTCTATATTATGTATCTTTCTTCCATTTTGATCTTTCACTTCATTTAAATCATCTCTATATCACAACCTCACCAAATTCATTTTCCTTAACACTATACTCATTCAGTTCATCTTTGCAAACATTCAACAGATTCATATACATCAACTGTGACAATAGAGTATATTTATATATATCAACTTTCATAAACTTCTGCATTTTTTTCTAGTTAACTCTAATATCAAAAGAATTTAAGTCCAGTTCATGGTATCATAAAGCTTAAAACTCAACTTACTTCATTTAGCTAAATTCCTAGTAACTGAGAGTGGTTTCGGTGGTTGAAGTACAATGAGATTAAACAAAAATCAAACACTCTCTATGGATTGAAATTCTTACTTTAATGTAAGAATCATGAACCAATTACTCAAACCCAATTACAAGTTGTTTCGGGGGATAAACAAAGAACAAAGAAAAAGTTCTATGTTGAATGCTTTTAGTGAAGAACAAAAGCTACGGTAACTTTTCCTCCTTACACAAAACATTCACTTGTACTCTATAATTCATAGCCACATGTCACTATGTATGTAAGTCATTTGTCACTATTTAACTAGTCCATGTGTCACACTAGAATTGGTCCATATTTTAACATTTTTCTAGTTTAAAAATACTCCAAAATTTTGAAATACCCAAAATATTACCAAAATTGCCAAATCAATGTTAATACAACCCAATATAATTTTCATGACAGTAAAAACCATAATTCCCATTTATAGCTCAATTTACCCAAAAAATGTCAATGAATACATGTACAATCATATTAATGTGCAAAAATCAATATTATTGTGTATGTGTATGCCACATTATGCATAAGCATGAATTATGCTTCCTAATCTCTCATTAATCTTATAAACACGATTTCAGCCTTAACATGGGTGATGGGATGTTATATATATATATATATATAAGTTAGAAAATAACCAAATCAAGTTTTGATGAAAGGATAATGATGGTATTAAACTATTAAATCTTAAATTTGTGATGTCTTGGATGTGATAACAATTCACAAAAGGATGATACATGTATTTTATTATATAATTAATTAACTTTATATAATAGTCTTGTGTATTAAATGAAATATTAATTCAAATTTTGAAAAGTTAAAATTTTTAAATCTAAGGAAAAAATTAAGCTTTGAAAATACTGAAATACTTTGATAAGATTGATGGATAATTTAAATTTTTTAGTTATCCATAGAGAATGAGATTCTTTTGTTAATACCTCCACAACTAAATTTCTTAAGAATATGGATTTAAGTAGGTAGAAAAATGTAATATGAGATATTATATGATTCAATATTTATTTCTTATATAGCTAAGTCTAGTACTATAACTAGCCTTTGAAAGTTCCAATTAAATTAGTTAGCAAGATTTAATATTATATATGAAACAGTAATACTTTAAACGAGTAAAAGTCAATAATTTTAGGATGTGATGCTTATCTGAAGCATATATTATCTAATAAGGTTATAACGAAATTAGATAATAAAAGGTTATGAGATATCCAAAAGGTTGCATATAACCTTACGGTTGAACATATACTTTTTTCAATGTATACTTATAAGAGAATGATTCTCATGATAAGTTGCGAGAGTAAGACAAAATCTAAAAAATTCAAATCTCATTACAAGGCATCCAATTGGAATTAGTGCCTTTATTGATACATGTGATGTAGTGAAATGGATACAAGACATTGAAAATTTCACTTTTATGATAAATTCAAATAGTATATTTTAGAGATGATTGTGAAATTATCACATCAACAAGAAGGTCAATGGGAGTGTAATTGTCCTCTTCAATGGAAGCATGTAGAGACATATTACTCATAGAGACCAATAATTCAAATTTTAAATTTTGAAAATATAATTGTCCAATAATTACTCTTATTGGATATGAAAAATAACAACTTAATTATGGAAATTAGATCTCTAAAGATAGATATGGAAGTTGTTTATAAATTCTAGTCAAAGCATATAGATAATGTACTAAAGGTGTTTAGTATTTGAGATATCTTATAATTATGAAGTATTGAAGATATCCATTATTCTATGTATGAGTTGATATTTGAGTTCAAGTTTATATGGTTATTAACTTTATAAGTAAATCCTAATTAAGGTATGTTTTACTTAGAACAATACTATTTTAAGATTGGAAAGGTTCCAATGTAGCATTAATTGTTAATAAAGCCAAACTACATTTTTCATTTAGTGAAACGATTATTTGGATCAAGAGTTCTTTAACGAACTTAGTATAGCTCCTTATATTGTTCAGATGTAACACCCCACTCCCACGCGACCCGAACCCGACATCGACGGTGATATCCGAGTCCGTGCCCCGCGAGGCGGCGTGCTACATCACTCAATCAAAACTCGGTATACTTTTTTTCCTTAACACATACACACATACATACATATCACATATTATGCGGAAGACAATTTGCATAACGAATAAGTGG
>JANIHY010144782.1:0-10443 GCA_027479065.1 Erythroxylum brevipes
GAGTTATCTGAATTGATTTGAAATTGATTTATAGGATGAAAGTGTGGAGGTCTGCTGGAATATTATGAACTGGAAATGTTCATGATCATGCTTTGGTTTTCTAATTATAACTTGAGCTGTGGATTTCAGAATGAGTTCTTTTTTAATTCATAATAAATTAGAGACATATTTCTACAATTTTTGTGAAGAGGTATAATTTGAATTCTGTCTCTTTGATTTTCAAAATTGGCATGTAAGTGAGTTGTAGCTTAAGCCGAAGCACAATCAGGGACAGAAATCTTGTCCTGTGATTATTGAATAAACTATATTGATTTGGGCCGAATTAGGCTGAGTTGTCTTCACCAAAGTTGTAGCTTAGTCTCTTAGCTTTAAATTGGTATAAAGTTTGAAATTTTTATATGTCTGAGCTGAAAGATATGAGTTGTACAATTAGAGGGTATGATCATGTACTAGCCAAAAGTTCAAATATGCACAGTCTGAGGTATTTTGTGCATAAATCATTGAATACTGAATCAAATTAGATGATATTGGAGTCATTAGAAACTTAAGACACTATAGAACAACTTTCCAGAAGGAAGTATTGCCTAACTTTACCATTTACCCTACCATATTATTTATGCAAAAATTGACCCAAAATTATATGGGTAGAAAATCTGAAGTAGTTAATTAGGTTATCAAATTGATTTCACATTGTTTTATTTTGGTCCAAATTATGATTTTAATGAGGGCTTTGATATCTGATCAATTTGATGATGAGATTTACAATAAGATCCCGGAATTGTCGGTGAACATGCATTGTGCATACTTTCTATATATTGACGTGCATAAAAGAAACACTTGTATATTTGAGCAAAAATGTGATATTTGTGAATGTATTGTGTATGTTTTTGGGGGTTCCAAGTGGATGCCAGATAGACATTGCCGGACCATCTAGGCAATAGCATATTGGAGCGTTTTATGAGTCAACCTAGATGATTTCCTAGGATTGATTTGATTTGAATAAATTTAATTTAATTTATTACACTTCCAATATTATTGAACTGTTTGTGAGTTGTTTCTGGATTTCAGACCTGAGGTCCGAGGATTTTAGTAGTTGGGTATGTATTGGGAGTGTTTTGAGTTGATATGAATTTGACGAATTTAATTTGATTAGTCAAATTTCCAATTATTGAACTGTTGCGATTGTTTCTGAATTTCGGACTTAAAGTTCGAGGAGTATATATTTGTGACTGTATTGAAGTGTTTTGATTTGTTTGATAATTTTGATTGTATTATACTATGTGAATTCTCAACGAAAGTTGAATGTCAGACTTAGGTCCGATGACTGTGAAATCTTGCTTGAGCATTTGTATAAGATTGTGATATATGAGATTTTCTAAAATTGTTGCATTTCATAAAATTCATACTCAGATAAAGGTGTTGTGACTTGAGTTGCCAATATCAAGCGCTTGCACGTAGAGTTTTGCTCCATTATATATGATTTTGTACGTAGAGCTATGCTCTGTCATATATGTTTTTGACTAAGCCCAATGGGCCAATATTTGTATATGTGATAGGCACTTGGTCACAACATTAATAATGAATGTGGAGTCTCATATGCATTTGTATGTGTTTATATATGATTTGATTCGCATTGGTAAAATGATGTGTCATAACAGTGCGAGTATTTGACATATTCATGTTCTGTATGTAATTTGAGTATGTGAATCTAGTGAAATCATCAATAACAGTTCACTCATTGAGTTCGCAAAACTCATAAAAATTGCAATGTAGTTTTTCAAGTATGAGACAGGAGACTTAGTGTTTATTCTGGATTAGAAGAACGTTTTGGACTAAGTTATGGCTCAAAGGTCTGTCAGCTGACATCAGAGAGTTATAGCTTTATGTTATAGTTTTTGTTTAAACCTGTATGAGATTTTGTAAATATTTGTTTAATGGAGACAGTGTAAATAGTTGTGAATGAATGCAACGAATGGTTTTAAAGTTTGATGATTTCTGATTATGTTAGATGATCCCATGTGTAAGTTGGATATGTTTTTGCTCTAACATGCCATTATCATAGGATATGTACTTAAATATTTTTTAATATTTGGGTATGTACCTTGTGATAGTGGGATGTTGCATTTTTTGTATCAGAGCATGGTTTGGCATCTTTAGGGACAATTATGAGTTGAGATATGATGATTAGTGAGGTATTTCAATAGTGATCACAACTTTTGTTTGTTATAGGTCACCTTCCATAGGAGATTACATTGGAGAGTCAACTGACATGGAGTTTGTAGGAGTCAATTTAGAGTCTCCTATACCTGAGTTTGCTCAGATGCCTATGAGAATTCTCGAGGGGTGAGAAAGAAGATATGATAAGCTAAGAAAACAAGGAGGTGTGGACTTCTATGGAAGTATAGGCCCGGCTGAAGTAGAAGGGTGGCTTGAGAGAACTGAAAGAGTGTTCGACCAGATTGACTATGAGGCAGATGAAAATTTTGACTATACTGTCTCACTCTTGCAAGGTCCTGTATATCAGTGGAGGAAAATTGTTCCGGACAGTACCATCAGACCTTGTAGTTTGACCTGGGAGGATTTCCTGAGAGTGTTCCGTGAGAACTACATGTCGAAGGTTTACTTGAATCGAAAAATGAAAGAATTTTTAGACTTGAAGCAAGGTAGACTCACAGTGGTAGAGTATGAGATCAAATTCAATGAGCTCATGAGATATGTAATTACATTGATCCCAACTGAAGAAGAAAAATGTAGACAATTTGAGGATGGTTTGAACATGGAGATCAGAATGAGAATAAACATTTTTAACTTGAATAGTTTTATAGAACTCCGAACGGCATCGATCAAAATTGAACAATTGTTAAAAGATGGTCAGACAGAAAACAAACAGTAGGTTAGAGGTAAGAGGCATAATGAGTCTCAGGTTGATTTTGGCAAAAGCTTTAGAAAATGTCAGAACAGATCGTCTCGATTCCAATATAGATCAAGACAATCTAGATCTTGAGGAAAAGGTAGATTTGTTCAGCCTGAGGGAGACAGAGGAAAAATGCCTGCCAGTCAGTCGCATCAATTGCTTGAATGTGAGCACTGTGGTAAAAAGCATGGTGGTGAGTGTTGGCAGATAACAGGAGCATGTTTGCGATGTAGCTCATATGAGCATTAGATCAAAGATTGTCTTGAGATGTTGGAAACACAATCTGGAGCTAGAGAAGGAACTATGACTGAGACTACAGTTCAACAGAGTAGAGCTGGCAGACCTACACAGAGAGGTAGGGGTAGAGGTAGGACTCAATCAGTAGGGCCTAGTGTCAGGACTGAGGTTTGGAGCAACCAGCCGCAATCTTAGGCTAGGATCTATGCCATTACTAGATAGAAGGCACATAACTCTCCAGATATGGTAGTAGGTGTGTTGAATGTTTTTAATTTTGAAGCATATACACTAGTAGATCCAGGATCTACACATTCATTCATCACACCACACCTGACATCTATATTGCATTGTGAACGTGAGATACTGAAATATGGATTAGTAGTGAGTACTCCAGTAGGTAGACAACAGTGATTGGTGAGGTTTGTAAGAGATGCATAGTTCAGATTGATCAGGCAGAATTAGAAACTGATTTGATTATATTACAACTGAGAGAGATATACCTCATCTTAGGTATGGATTGGCTCACTGCTCATAGGGCAATGATGAATTGCTATACTACGGAGGTGGTGCTTGAATCCCCTAATCAGTCGAAAGTGGTGTTTCGAGGAGTTAATTAGGCAGTGCCAGCTCGTCTAATTTCATTTCTGAGTGTTTTGAGATTGGTCCAAGGTGGATGTGAAGCTTATCTGGCCCATGTGGTGGATACTCGGAATGAACAAACCATTCATGACATTTCAGTTGTTAGGAAATTTTTGAATGTGTTTCCGACTGAACTATCGGGATTACCCTCAGATAGGGGGACGGAGTTCACTATTGATATTATCCCAGGTGCCGCTCCTATATCAATTCCTCCATATAGAATGACACCTGTTGAATTGAAGGAATTGAAAACCCAATTACAAGAGTTGTTAGATAAGGGTTTTATCAGGCCTAGTGTGTCACCTTGGGGAGCTCCAGTATTGTTTATAAAGAAGAAGGATGGCACTCTGAGATTGTACATTGATTACCGACAGTTGAATTGGATAATAGTTAAGAATAAGTGTCCATTGCCGATGATTGATGATTTGCTTGACCAGTTACAGGGAGCTCATATGTTCACAAAGTTAGACTTGAGATCAGGATATTACCAGCTGAGGATAGCTGAGGCAGATGCTCCCAAGAGTGCATTTAGAACTAGATATGGGCACTTCGAGTTTTTGATAATGCCATTTGGATTGATTAATGCTACGACAGCTTTAATGACATTGATGAATAAGGTATTTCAACCTTATTTAGATCAATTTGTAATTGTTTTTATTGATGACATTTTGGTTTACTCGAGGTGTAGAGAAGATCATATGGCAAATCTGAGATTGGTTCTTCAGACAATGAGGGAGAAACAGTTATATGCCAAGTTCACCAAATGCGAATTTTGACTTGATTGAGTAGTATTTTTGGGTCACATCGTGTCTGGACAGGGCATTCAGGTGGACCCAAAGAAAATAGAAGCAATAATGAAGTGGGAGGCTCTGAAGAATGTGTCTGAGATTTAGAGTTTCCTTGGATTAACCGGGTATTACAGAAGGTTTATAGAGGGGTTTTCACTAATTTCAGCTCCTTTGATAAAACTTCTAAGAAAGAATGTGCCTTTTAGATGGAGTGATGATTGTCAGAGGTGTTTTGAGGAGCTAAAGTATTGTTTAACTTCAGCACCTATGTTAGCTATCCCATCGGGTTCTGGAGGTTATGTTGTGTATAGTGATGTGTCACATCAAGGTTTAGGAGGTGTACTAATGCAGAATGGTAAAGTAATAGCATATGCATCGAGACAATTGAGGCCCCATGAATTTAATTATCTAGTTCATGATCTGGAACTTGTTGCAGTAGTATTTGCTTTGAAAATTTGGAGACACTATCTGTATGGAGAAACTTTTTAGGTGTTCACTGATCACAAAAATTTGAAATATCTGTTGAGCCAGAAAGAGTTGAATATGAGACAGATAAGATGGATTGAATTGTTAAAAGATTATGATTGTACCGTTGAGTATCATCCTGCCAAAGCTAACGTTGTAGCTGATGCATTGAGTAGGAAATCATACAGCAGTGTGGCACAAGTACACTTATTGAGGTTACCAAACCTAGTTCAGTTGAGAGCATTGAATGTTGAATTAAATTTGGAGAAAAATTATACTAATAGCTACCTTGAAGTTGAGACCTGTTTTGGTAGAAAGAATCAAAGAGGCTCAGAGCAGAGATCTAGATTTAGTGAAGTTAATTGAGAAGTTGAAAGTGAATCCAGATTTTGAGTTTGAAGTGAGAGATAATACTTTGAGGTTACAGCAAAGACTATGTGTGCCTAATATTGATAATTTGAGGAAAGAAATTTTAGAGGAAGCACATTTAACAGCTTATGCTATGCATCCTGGTACTACCAAGATAACACACTGAAACAACATTACTGGTGGCCTGGAATTAAAAAACAAGTAGCAAAGTTTGTTTTTAAATGTGTAACTTGCCAACAGGTTAAGGATGAGCATCAAGCTTTAGCTGGGAAATTGCATTCGTTACCTATTCCGGAGTGGAAATGAGAATGAATCACGATAGATCTCATTATGGGTTTGCCGAGGACTCCGAGATAACATGATGCCACTTAGGTCATTATAGATAGACTGACCAAACCGACTCATTTCTTCTTAGTGAGAGAAAATATTTCACTAGATCAGTTAGCTCAGCGATAAGAGAATGAGGTTGTGAGATTACATGGGGTTCTAGTGTCCATAGTTTCAGACATGGATTCTAGATTTACCTCGAGATTTCGGGATAATTTATAGATAGCTTTGGGTACCAAGCTGAATTTCATTACGGCCTTTCATCCCCAGATAGATGGTCAGAGTGAGAGAACGATTAAGACTGTCGAGGATATGCTCAGAGTTTGTGTTTTGGAGTTTTAGGGAGCATGGAATAAATATATAACTTTGATTTAATTTGTTTACAATAATCAGTATCACAGTAGTACCGGTATGGCTCCATATAAGGCGTTGTACGATAGGAAGTGTTGTTCACCTTTATACTAGGATGAAAAGAGTCTAAGAATTGTCGAAGGGCCAGAGTTAATTCAGAACACTATTGATAAGGTTAAAGTGATCTGTAGCAGAATTAAAATGGCACAAGATAGACAAAAAAGCCATGTGGATCAGCACAGGAGAGATATGGAGTATCAGGTTGGTGACAGAGTATTCCTGAGGGTGTCACCTTGGTGAGGTGTACTGAGATTTGGCAAGAAGGGTAAGTTAAGTACAAGTTATATTGGTCCTTATGAGATAATTGAAAGAATCAGACCATTGACTTATAAGTTAGCCTTACATTCAGAAATGGCTAAGATATATAATGTCTTTCATGTAAGCATGCTTAGGTGATATTGGTCGGATCCAACTCCTGTGATACCGACTCAGGAGATTGAAGTCTCTAGTAATTTGAGCTATGTAGAAGAAACAGTTAAGATGATTGGTTATTAGAATAAGCAATTGAGGAATCGGGTGATTCGAATGGTGAAAGTTCGTTGGAAGAATCATTCTAGTGAAGAAGTCACATGGAAAATGAAGGAGCACATGAGAAATCAGTACCCCTACCTATTTGATCATTCAGGTAAGAATTTTGAGGACAAAATTTTTGTTAGGAGGGGAGAATTGTAACATTCGATACCCATGTTAAGAGTAGAATAGTAAGTTATGAGAAAATATAGTGAAATTAGGAAAATACATGTCATGCATAAATTAATTGTGACATACATATTTATTTTACACATTCATATAATTGTACATGTATTCATTGACATTTCCGGGTAAATTTGATTTAAGTGAAAATTGTGGATTAAATTGGAGTTTATGAATTGTGATTTGGCAATTTTGATATATTTTGGATATTTTGAATTTTTTGGTTAATTATTTTAGCTGAAAATTTATTTGGAGAATAATCTAATTATTTTAGAATTTTGGTGATTTTTTAAAAAAATTTCTGAAATTTTTGGGGTATTTTTAGATTAAAAAAAGACCAATTAAAATTTGACAAATGGCTAAATTGTATTGAGACAAATGGTTTGTATTGGTGGTGATAAATGGCTATTTGGGTTGAGAGACATGTGCATATACATGCAAAACGCCACCTGTTGTTGTGAAGATTTCCTCTGTTTTTGTTTCTGCACACTGAAAGTTTTGACAAAATACAAAAACTCTCTTTGTTTTTACAACACCAAATCAAGTCCATTTATATTATTTTATCACTAGTTATTACTGTTTGCTTGAACCACCAAAGCTCTTTCATTACTGTCTATATTGGAAATCTTGTTGAAACATCAGTTGTGGAATCTTTGTGCCTTCGATTTACTTTTATTGCTGCAAATAACTAGGCAAGTAGTTTGGATGATGATTATTTTCTGGTGTAATATATATATATATACAAATACATGCATGCATGGGTTTGAACAAAATATATTTGTTTTGTTATGTGTTAGAGAGAAAACCGAATATGGTTATGTTGTTATTTTATTTTATTTTTGTTTTTTTGCCTGTTTGAGGAATATCATGTCATAAGATATTGTTGAGGTAAGTTGAAGCTAGAGGAACCATTGAAGTTGTGTTTAGGAAGAGTGCAAAATTCTGGAGGAAAAAAACATGATGAACTCATCCTCTGTAATTTTACTATACATACGTGAATTGTATGGTTGCTTCTATTGATCACACATGGATTTATGGAAAATAAATTGGTGAGGCTCTCATATTGGGATGAGTTAAATGAAGTGTAAGAGTAGATAAAAATGAAAGAAAATGCAATGGATGAAAAATGAGAAATTGAAAGTATACAGTAGAGAGAGAGGGAGAAGTGGAAGTTTGGATTTGTGATATTTGAAATGGATGATTATTTCTAAATTGTTTTAAGGTTATGGTGACTATTGATGAGATAAAAATGAGTTTAGAAGTTATTTCAGATAAATGACGCGAGGTTGAACTTAAAAAAAACAAACAAACAAAAATGGCAGTAGAAAAAGGAAGAAGATGATGATGAATAGTGTGTTTGACGTTGGTGTTTGAAATGTAAGTTTGAACTAGAGTTGTTTTGTTGCACAGCTTGAGTTTTTGCCTATAACTTCTGCATCTAAACTCCAAATAACTTGAAACTTAGATCAATGGATTCCTAAGATATTTTTTTCTCTCCATAAAAATTTAGAGTTATCTGAATTGATTTGAAAGTGATTGATAGGATGAAAATGTGGAAGTCTGTTGGAATGTTATGAATGGGAAAATTTTCAAGATCATGCTTCGATTTTCTAATTATAAATTGATCTGTAGATTTCTGAATGAGTTCTTTTATGATTCTTATTAAACTAGATACATATTTCTACAATTTTTGTAAAGAGGTCGAATTCTAATTCAATCTCTTTGATTTTCAAAATTGGCATGGAATTGAGTTTTAGCTTAGACTGTAGCACTACCAGGGACAGAAATCATATCCTGTGATTATTGAATAAAATGCATTGATTTGGGCCGTATTAGGCTGAGTTATCTCACCAAAGTTGTAGCGTATTCTCTTAGCTTTATATTGGTATAAAGTTTGAAATTTTTGGATGTCTGAGCTGAAAGATATCAGTTGTAGAGTATGATCATGTACTAGCCAAAAGTTCAAAAGTGCACAGCCTGAGGTATTTTGTGCATAACTCATTGAATATTGAATCAAATTGGATGATCTTGAAGTCGTTAGAAACTTAAGACACTGTAGAACAACTTTTCGGAGGAATTATTGCCTAATTTTGTCATTTACCCTACCAGATTAATTATGCAAAATTGACCCGAAATCATATAGGTAGAAAATCTAAAGTGGTCAATTAGGTTATCTAATTGATTTCACATTTTTTATTTTGGTCCAACTTATAAATACAATATGGTATTAATGAGGGCTTTGATATCTAATCAATTTGATGATGAGAGTTACAATAAGATACCCAGAATTGTCATTGAACATGTATTGTGCATACTTTCTATATATTGATGTGCATAAAAGAACACTTGTATATTTGTGCAAAAATGTGATATTTGTGAATGTGTTGTGTATGTTTTAGAGGAGCCAAGTGGACGCCAGACAGACATTGCCGGACCATCCAGGCAATAATATATTGGAGCATTCTGTGAGTTAACCTAGATAATTTCCTAGGATTGATTTGATTTGAATTTAATTTAATTTATTACACTTCCAATATTATTGAATTGTTTGTGAGTTGTTTCTAGATTCCGGACCTGAGGTCCAAGGAGTTTAGTAGTTGGGCATGTATTGAGAGTGTTTTGATTTGATATGAATTTGACGAATTTAATTTGATTTTTTAAACTTCCAATTACTGAACTGTTGCAATTGTTTCTAAATTTTGGACTTAAAGTCCAAGGAGTATATATATTTGGGACTGTATTGGAAGTGTTCTGATTTGTTTGATAATTATGATTGTATTATGCTATGTGAATTCTTAACGAAAGTTGAATACCGGACTTAAGTCTGATGACTGTGAAGTCTTGCCTGAGCATCTGTATAAGATTGTGATATATGAGATTTTATGAAATTGTTGCACTGCATAAAATGCATGCTCAGATAAAGGCGTTGTGACTTGAGTTGACAGTATCAAGCACTTGCACGTAAAACTTTGCTCTGTGATATATGATTTGGCACGTAAAGCTATGCTCTGTGATATATGTTTCTGACTGAGTCCAATGGGCTAGTATTTGTATATGTGATAGGCACTCGGTCACAACATTAATAACAAATGTGAAGTCTCATATGCATCTGTATGTGTTTATATATGATTTGATTCGCATTGATAAAATGATGTGTCATGACAGTACGAGTATTGGAAATGTTCATGTTTTGTATGCAATTTGTGTATGTGAATCCGGTGAAATCATCAATGATGGTTCACTCATTGAGTTTGCAAAACTCATAAAAATTGCAACGTGATTTTTCATGTACAAGACAGGAGACTTAGTGTTTATTCTGGATCAGAAAAACATTTTGGACTAAGTTATCGCTCAGAGATCTGTCAGCTGACATTAAAGAGTTGTAGCTTTTATTTTGTAGATTTTGCTTAAACCTGTGAGAGGTTTTGTATATAGTCATCTAATGAAGACAATGTAAATAGTTGTGAATGAATGCAATGAATGGTCTTAAAGTTTGATTATTTCTAATTATGTTAGATGATGTCATGTGTAAGTTGGATATGTTTTTGCTCTAACATGCCATTATCATAGGATATGTACTTGAATATTCTTGAATGTTTG
>JANIHY010144827.1:0-10438 GCA_027479065.1 Erythroxylum brevipes
TACATTATCTATTTCTTTTCAAAGACCTTTATTTTGTTTATAATGTTTTTCTTTTGGCTGTATAAGACTAATTTTGTTTACAACTATCTTTATTTAGATGAGTTGCTATTTAATTAAATTTAAAGTAAGAACAGAAGTATGTTGAAAATTTTGTTATCTACAATTACAAATAAAAAATAAAAACATAGAAATTAATCAACTATGATTTAGCTTTTCCTTATCAAAAGAATTGATAAAATTGTGACTCCTTTTTGGTTTTCCTAGAGTGATTTTCGCAAATCTGAAACCTAGGACTGATGTCTTATGTTCTTTAGTGTGATAATATCAATGATCCATGGTTGAAATAATGTGACTGAAAGTAATAACAAACTACTCTTAAAGTAAATTAAAAGAGTAGAACCACTATGAGTTATCGTATTCCTCTCCTCTTACTCCTAATTATTGCTGTTTTTCTGAGACTGTAAATATTACCTCTTACTTTAATTACTTTGCTTATATCATTGCCTCAATCACTTTTGCATAAAATTTTAAAAGACTTCATTGCATTATAGATAAGGTGTTTGATAAATTATATACTCTCATAATTAGGGATAATTCACTTAATTCATTCTCTCTTAAAGCGTAGCACCCCACTCCCGCGAGACCCGAACCCGACATCGACAGTGATATCCGAGCCTGTGACCCGCGAGGGTGGTATGCTAGAGCAGTCACTGAAATTCAAAACTTAGAAAAGATTTCTCTTATTACAAAACCAATCTCATGCACGGAAATCAGTAATAATTTGGGCCCGATTTAAAATGAAAACGTTTTCAATATAACACAATCTCAATCATAAAAAGGCACTCAAAAGTGCTAACCCATTTCATATACAGAGACGCATGACCCAATTGGGCTCGATGTCATCTCTGACACTTTCAGAAAGCACACATCACTCACACAGTAAACAATTAGGCCCACTGAATAAAAATCACTAATCTGAGTAATTTGAGGAAATTCAATATACAAAGGATAGTACTACACTAATGCAGACGCGAATTGATTCCAACATCTAACTCTGACCCGCTTGCGGTAATTATACTCCCGTTTGTCTAACGGGGTACTCTTCAATCCCTGAAAAATAATTACAATGTTGGGTGAGTTTGCGAACTCAATGAGAAACCATCATCGATGGTCCACCTAACTCATGCATATATATATTCAATATATCACAAATCACATTTCTAAATCGGATCACTATCAGGCAATTTACACATTTCACTATAATCATAAATTAGACATATCACTGAGCAATCATCACATAATACACGAAGTCTCTATGTTCACATGTATTGCCAATTTTACACATATAAGGCGTATCGCCTTTCACACTCTTCACAATTTATCATTCACTACACATCGATGTTGCACACAAATCTTTTCTCGTATTTTCCATTCTTTTACTCTGAGTTGTGACTGAGCGCTCAAACAATGTCAGTATTCAGTTGACGCGTCTTAGGGGGAGGAGAGCCCTCTGGGTATGCACTTCCACCCTTCGATATTGTCCGCTTCGGTGTGGAGAACCACCCTCACGGTTTTGCTTCGCCCCTACTCGAGGGATGCAAACACGTCTACACAGTAATCGCATATTTGGCAAGTAGGAGAGCCCTCAAGGTACGCACTACTGCCCATTCACATTAGGGATAGGAGAGCCCTCTGGGTATGCACTATTCCCTTTTGGCCTTAGGCCCATTCACTGATATCGAGCTTAAAGCTCTGATCACTAAGCTCCAGTCCCAACTGTTTAATTTACCACTTTTATTCATGCCTAGCATGCACTCACACTTGTACAATCACTAGCATATATCTCACTCAATTCTATTTGTCACATTCAACACATATTTTCACAATCTCAGCACATGTATTCACAATCTCAGCACATTTATTTCGTAATTGTAATACTCACACTGGCAATTATTTCACACATTCACAGCACATTTAATCACACAAAGGTTGAGGAACCAACTAGGTTACTCACCTGCACTTCCGAGCTACTGCCTGGAAGTCCCAGCAATATCTGTGGAATCGCGATCCATCGGAGCCTTTATAACAAACAAACAAATAGTTCCAATTACTAATGCACATTCAATAATAACTCGATGATGCACATGCTCTCCATAACAGATGTACGATGCCTATTCATGACTTTCCCGGTGCTATTTTCCAATTTTCACTTTCTTTAATAATTTCTATTTTTCTACACAATCAATCACTAATGACTCAATTATCACTTTGATAACACGATTCAGAACTCCCCAATTTCAATTCTAATAGCCAGTCAATTTTCCAATCATATTCGCTAGGGTATTATCTCAAAATCAATAACACTTTTCTCTAGGTCAAATTCACTTATATGTACAATTTCTAAAATTCTCAGCAGCCTTGAACTTATTTCAAAGTCTCACATTATAACTCAATTAACAAGAATAATCCTAAGGATGCAATTACTATCACATTCTTAACTCTCTTTCACTAATCAAGATTCTCATAATTTAAATTCAAACCTTCATTCTTTTCCTCATTTGTATACCCCTTTCTCTAGATCACAACGAATCAAACATCACCTCAATCGGAGGTCTACATCAAAAGTTATGCCCTAAAAATCAAATTGAATCATTTCAGAAATTCTCCCCTCGTCGCGACTCCAAGCCATTCGTCGCGACGTATGGATCGCTCGCTGCGGCGCACGAGAATGCTCATCGCGGCGCGGATTTTCCACGCTCGTCACGACGTCCACTTCGCTCGTCGCGACGTCAAAGCAATTTCTTCGTCGCGACGTCCACATATATATATTATTTTCTCGTCGCGACGTGCGAGCCCTGGTTCGTCTTCTCCGATTGCTTTTCGCCATTTTCTCTCTCTAAATAACCCTAACTCTTAACCAACTACCACAATCTCTTATATTTAACTCCATGAATGCATTTAACACCATAATAAACAACATTAAACTATGAAACTTACCGATCGAAGCTCAAATCCGCAAACCCTAAAATTTTCGAAAATCTCTTAAACTATTCCCTTTCTTCAAGCATCCATGGTAAGTTCTCGAACCATACCGAACATCATCCTCGTTGGGCATCAAACAAGGCTTCTCATAGGGAGAAACAAGCAATCACAATCTCGAAGGAAAAATCGCACATCAACGAGGAAGGAGGAGAATGAAACGGTCGAGCCCTGGGAGGAAGGAGAAGAGGATTTTTCCTTCTCCCTTTTGAAACCTAAAGCATTTATATAATAATTACTTAAGCCTCTAGTCTTTATCCTCAAATTTCTTTCTCTTTTTAATTTCATTTCCGGTCCAATTCATCTCCAAATTTCAATAGCTCGACATATTAATTTCCAATATCATATATCTCAATTTTCCATTACCATATACCCATTATTCTAGCACTATAAAATCAATCTGTCTGACACTCGGAAAATTTTCGGTCCGAACATTTCCTCTTAAATTGCCAGAAAATTCCGAAGAATCACTATCAATTGTTAACCACTCTAAAATTCATATTCAAATCAAAATTTCTCACACATTCACAATTTCTATCACATTCACAAATCAAATACCGGGAAATTATCATGAATGCATGTACTATATGTGCATGTACCAATTGACTCAAAACCTCTAAAATTAGAGGCAAAATAAATGATCAGTCGATAATGTGTGGTACAGACTTAACCCATCTTACTTTACCAAAATAACCTTCCCATCAGTGACGGGATGTTACACACCGCCCTTTCAATATCACTAGTGAGTGATTAATCATCAAAGAGGTCCATCGTTTACTTCTACTTCTTAAGAGAGAGCCTTCTCATTCTACCCCATGAAGCCACAATAAGAATTGGTTATCTTTAAAAGAGTATTGAAATCTTGTAAAAAAATTTGTTGTGTTTACTTTGAATGAGATCAAAATTTTGTAGTGTTTTTTCATGGATACTGAAAGATATTATTGTCATAGATCTTGATACATAATCTTTTCTTTGGACCTCGTTTAAAATTTAAACATTTGGATAGAACTTCTTGTGCTTTATGAATCATTTCTATCTCACATGTAGGAAAGGGAGATGAAGGTCCAAGAACTCTTGTTGCATTTTGAGTCCTTAATTTTGTCACTGGCTAATTGCAGCAGAAAATAAAGTTTGGAATAAATGAAGCATGACTCCTCTTCTATCACAAATAGAAAGAAAATTGACATTATAAGGAAACTAGGAAATTTTTGTATAGGGTTTGTTTAATCCCAATGCTCTTCTCCTTAGCATTTATAAAATGAATACATTTGGGCCAATGTTGTCAATTTCATCTCAAAAATGGACCTTTTTATTCCTTTCATATTTTTTTACTATAAAACCTAACATGTATACTTATTTTTTGTCATGGTGCCTTCATCTCAAGTCTCTGAATGTAATGTAATTGACCTTTGTATTCTTTTGAGAGCTTGGACCATTCCACATAAGATGTATACTAATTTTTCAGTTAGGGTGCTTCATCTCAATTCTTCCTTTGTTCAAATTTATATAATCAATGCACATTCTCTAACTCGTAATTGTTTTAATAGTGATCAATTATTATTATTATCATTCTTAATCATAGTTAGACCCCCTTTGTAAAAAATTACTTAAACTCACTACTTATTCACTAAACTCACTACTTATTCACTATTAGATATAGGATATTATTTGATATCAAGTAGCAAGTACCTCTTTCTTAGAAACTTATTTCAAGTTGGGAGTCAATCTTCTTTGTTGTTTAATAAAGTTCTTGCAATCATCTTCTACTAATATTCTATGTTTGAAACTGTATGGGTTAATGCCTTTGATATCATTAATAATGTATCATATGACATTTTGATGCAGTGTATGGAATTCATACAAAACATTGTTAAAGCTTATATCACCAATAAAAAGGAATAGAAAAGGGGTAAAAGATATAAATCTCCCCTCTAGTTAAAGAAATTTGGGAAAACCCTTGATTGTTAAATTTAAAAAAAAAACTCCTTTTAGTCTTTTACTTTTCCAAAAGACCTCTTATCTTAGACTTTGGTTATTTAAAAAATAATGAAAAAACACATATAGTATGAACATCAAACATAGACTAATCAAATTTCATTACTATAATAACCCAACTCAGATTTAAAGAATTATATTTGGCTTCAATTAATAATTAAGGATATTTATAAAAAATTTTATTTGTATCAAATTTAATTATTTCAGTTTAAGTTTTATAACTATGTTGAATCATTCAATTATTCCATGTTTGACATTTATACTACATTCATTGTTATTTTTTATTTAAGGGCTAAAAGAAGGAGTTTTTATTCGAAAACAAAAACTAGAAAGAGTTTTTTTTTAGAATTTTAATGATCAAGAGGTTTTTCTATGATTTCTTAAACTATAAGGGAGGTTTATATCTTTTACCCAACAAAAAAGCTTCTAGGATCTTTGGGCTTAGAAAGTAATTTATTTTGAATTATAGCACTGCATTCCTCAGTTAAAGCTACATTTTCATAACCCTCAAGCTTCTTTTTGTTAGAAAATATCTCCTTTAAAAACTTAACATAAAAGGGCATCCGTTTCAATGAATCTGTGAAGGGGATATTAATATATAACTTTTAGATAACTTCTAAAATGTTTCCTAAATTGTTTATCAGGTTTAACCTTAGCTAATCTTTGGGGGAACATATTTGGGTTCTTCATCTTCTCCTCTTTTTCCTCATCTGGTCTCACTTTCCTCACTAGGTGACTCGTCCTCTTCACTTTTCTCATTTTCAACCTCTCCCACCTTAAGATCCTCTAACTGCTTACCAGTCCGCAACATCATAACCTTATAGAACTCTTTAAGGTTCTTGAGTTGGCTAGGAAGTTAATAAAAGGTCTAACAAAAGAGCTAACTTATTAGACAAAGTGGGCTTCTAAAATCTTATTATAGGTTGCCAAAGAGTCAACCTTAAAAGTGACATCTATTGCCTCAATGAAACCCTCATTTTTCTTCAATTAGTTTGTTATAATATTTTTAAGTATATAGTTTAAATTGGACTTTTCAAGAGGGGAAAGGTTAAAGGGTCTTTATTAAAAGTATGGAATTACCTAATATTATTCTAAGGAGCGAAGTTAAATTTATTATCGGATGCGAAATTGAGATAGTTTCTGTTGGACCTCGAATTTTTATGAGAAGTTAAAATGATTAAATGAGAAATTTTGGGTGATTAGTCATGAGTAGAGAAGGAATGATGAAAATCTTGAACTAGAAATGATAGACAAGAGTGAAGTAGTGAATGAGAAATGTCGATAGATTCATGATTTATCTTGTAGATGAGAGGTTATGAAATGAGAAAATTAAGATGAAAGTTAGAAGTAAAATGAAAGTAAGAAGGAAGTTGAATATTTATAGTAAGTTGATGAAAGTTATGTATGAGCTCCAGTTGATTGGTGAATGAGTTTACAAATGAAAAGTCCCCCAGGTATATGTGCATGTTTCTTTCGTAGTTGCACATTTCAAAATTTTAAGTCTTTTATAGGGTTATATAAATTGTGTGTTGACATTAGAGGGAAAACTGGACTAACTTAGACCTAATTTGTTAAAATTGTCTTCTAAAAAGTTATAAGTTATCTTTCTAACTTTTCAGCGATATATAGTATGGAATTTTTGGACCTCTAGATTGAAAGTTATGGTCCTTAGAAAGGGAAATGCTTTGGAGTATAAAGATATATCTTCTATAGAGACGTATCATCTGTGATGACGTCATATCATCTATAATGATGCATCGTCTATAAAGATGCAATGTCTGTAAAGACATATCATCTGTAATGATGTCACACTGTCTGTGATGACATCATATCATCTGTAGGTTGCATCATCTGTAAAGTTGTATCATCTGTAAAAATGCTTCGTCTATGATGACATCATATTATCTGTGACAATGTCATTCATCTTAAGATTTTTACTTCGTCTGTCTTCCACTTTGTCTTAAGACTTTTACTTCATCTGTCTTTCACTTCGTCTTAAGACTTTTGTTTCGTCTGTCTTTCACTTCGTCTTAAGAGTTGCATCATCTTAAGTTGACTTTGCATCATCTTAAGTTGACCCCATTAGTCTGCTCTTTGATTCATCTACCTCTTTGCATCGTCTGTTTCATGTTATCGTCTATTCTTTTTGCTTCATCTGTCTGCTTTGTTTCATCTGCTCTGTTTCGTTTGCTATTCAATTCATCTTCTTTGCTTCGTCTGCTTTGTTTTCTTTGCTTTATTTCATCTGTTTTTCAATTCGTCTGATTTTTCGACTAGTTTTGCCTGATCCTATCGTCTGCCCCATTTTGGACCCTTTAGACAATAGAAATTTTCTTTGAGGCTTTCATGGAAGTTGTAGAGATTGAAGTCTTGTTTCGAACCCTCTAAGAATGACCTTAATCTGACATCTCTATAGCAAGTTGTGCCATTTGTCCCGAATAGGTTCAATATGATTGGGGACCAAACCTTGTTCGATTCTTTTGGCCATAGTTTTGCCATCTGACCTCCAAATGAGGTGAATCTTGAGCCAATGGATTCCTATCACATTTTTCTACCTCCCCACGGAAGTTATAGCTTTTGATGTTGTTTCGAAAAGGATTGATTGAATCAAGGTAAGGGTATTGGTTAGAAGGGTAGGAATGGGAGGAATTTATGTATAGTGTACTGTTTCAATATAAGAATAGTTCGAAAATATTTCAGGCAATACTTTTAGAGTTCTAAACTAAATGGATTAATTTTGGTGTCATCAGAAACTTAATACAATAGAGAACATTTTTCTAGAAGAAAGAGTTATGTCAGAATGTTCAAGGATATTATTGACAAGACACTTAAGCATAAAAAGACATAAGGCATAAATAGAAGGGCAAATGGGACATTTCTCACTCATTAAGGATATAATTGAAAGAAGAAGTGTTGTCTTGCATTTTAGGAAGAGAGGAGAATGAAAAATGAATAGAAAAAGAGAGAGAAATACGAAGAGAAGAAGAGAATGAAAGAAAGAAGAGAAAACAAGTTAGGGTTTCGGTTGTGTTAGCCTTCAAGAGAGATTTTGAGGTTGTTTAAGAAGGGAAACAAGTAGAGGAAGAGAAGAGCTTCCCTTCGAGCTAAGGATCCCTTTATCTGGTGAAGAATGAAGAAAACCAAGAGAATCCTACCCAAGAGCAAGGGGAAAGACAACCTTGACTTGAATTTTTGCAAGCAAATTAGGTAGGTAGTATATTTATGGTTATTGTGTGATTGGGAAAATTCATGCCTATGTGTGTATGCTTACATTACATGAAATTGAATTGTTATGGATGTTGAAAATGTATGATGAACTGTGATTATATTATACCTTGAAAAAGATTATAACATTTTGTATAAACAAAATGAAGGAAAATGCATTATGATATTTTCTACATTATGTATTAAAAGATGTATGACATTTCGATATAATGAAATTATGATCGACTGAATTGAGCATGAACTTGATTGTGTTTGGGCGAAAGAGGATCCGTTTCGTTCATCACGTGCACGTTAACAAGAGCCTTATCCCAGTTGCCCGCTTGAGGCCACAAAATCTTGAGAATTTGGACTCGTTCTGTACACGGAGCAAACTTCGATTTCTCTATTTTGTTCTACGAAAACTCTCAATTCATTTGTTTGTGCATTACATAATTAAATTGCTAAGTATGGATCATTTTGAGTGTCATGTTTGTATGATTGATTTCACTTAATATGTTTTATGCTTTGATAATATGTTGACTTATAAAGTTTTGAATTAGAATTGTGGAATTTATGAAATTGCTAGATACAGGAGATGGAGTAAATACATATATACATATGCCTGAATTTGGGGCAAATTGCCAATGACTATAAATATATTAGCCACTAAGTTGTGTAGCTTACCCCATTATCTTCCACTTCACAGGTGAAGAAAAAACAGAACAACATTGGTCCTTGCAAAGTTTGGCAAACACCAAGAATAGAAATTTTTGTAATTAAGTTAGCTTTAGGAACTTTTTGTATTTTAGAATCATATCAAGCATAAATGTTCAATTGTATCATGGGTTTTTGTATTTTGTATTTTTGTAATAAGTTTGTAATGAAAGCTTGTATATACTCTGTTTGGATATATTAATGAATTAGGATTGTGTTTTGCTTGTAATGTTCATATTTGACTATTGTGGGCATGCCACCTTTGTGGTAAGGAAGCTAATAAGGGTTCATGGAAATAAACCTATAGGATAATGTGTTTGCCCACATTTTATGTCTCCGAATGTTGGGCTTTGGAATCATGGTCCAACATTGTTTGGTATAAGAGCTTAGGCTTTTTCCTAGGCTCAGAATGTATAGTGTTATGAATTGGTAAGCTATGTGATTAGTTATTGTATTGTGAATGGATGTGTTACATTAAGTGACATACATATCATGCATGCATGTAGGAACTAAGATTAAAATGAAAGTAAGCTAAAAGATGATGTCTTATCAAAGGAGTAAAATTCCATCTTGTAAAAGAATATGAGGAGTTTTGCAAGGATCTGTTGCACCTGATTCCTCACCAATAGAGAAGGGTATTGATGAGTATAGGATCCCAATAATTACAACCGCATGAGTCGCATGTATGAATTTCCGTTAAGAGTTTAGACTACAAGAAATGATGAGGAGAAGGGTGTTTGGTTAGAGTGTAAGCTGAGGAAAGTTTGTGGATATTTAGAAATAAGAAATAAGGCGTAGTCCGATATGTTAGACATAGATGTAGTATTTGTGGTTATGTCAGTGAGTATGGTAACGGAATTTTTTGTGGATATGTACTTGAATTGATATGGATGTGAAAAGGTTTTTATGAATTAACTCAGAAAGAGATAGAGACATAGGTGGAAATGATAAGATTTAAAGAGTACAAGTAAAGAGGAATTGAAAGGTTGAACAAGGAATTGAACATGATTGTTTAATTAGTGTGATAAGAGTTATGATCTGGTATAAGATTGTGTTAGTGACATCAATACCATAATTTTAAGATGGCTATGCGTTTATGCTTCTAAACTAATTAAGAATGTACGTATGGAAAGTGAAACAAATGATAGTGATATATGTAGAAGTTTTGAAGGTTATGTCGACCAGTTATTATGAGTACATATTTGATAATGTGGTTAAATTGGCAAATAATATGATTGTGTACATATGAGATCTATATTTGGATATGGTATAGGAGATAATCTATGATCCCTATATTTTAAGATTACGAGATGAATCAGAGTAACGAGATGGAAGTATGGTATAGATGATTATTGTTAGCCCCAAAAAAATTTTTAAAGTTAAGCATGATTAGATTAAATTGATTAAGCTAGATTAGCATTAATTAAGGAGTCATTAATTAACTTGAGATAGCATTAAAGATGTTAGGTGAAGAATTAATGAAATT
>JANIHY010144884.1:0-10432 GCA_027479065.1 Erythroxylum brevipes
ACAGTTGTAATTATGACCGAAGTATGTACTTATGGAATTTTCAGAAATGAAATGAAGGATATCTTTTGGTTTCAAAAATTTAGTGAAATTGATATTACTGCTTTATTTTGTGATGCCATGAGAGTTATAGAATTGATCGTATCGTACTGCACCCTCATCGTAGGGTATGTATTGATATGACCTACGGGCGTCCCGGTGTATACTCTACGGTAAGGGGGCGCCACATTAGATTAATGAAATGTGTCATGGAGAGGGTTCTTTAAGTCAAAACCAAAATTGTCCCCTTTAAGTGAAAGTTTGTGAATTTTTGAATATCTTTTGAAATTGATGATTTAAATGAATTCTATGGTGTTAATTATACATGTATGATGTGAATTGATGCTGAAGAATGAAGAAGATGTGTGTTGGTTAAGGTTAGGTCAAAATGATGGAGAAGAGGTGGATTAATTTAATAAGTTGTACAATTGATAAAATGTAGCTTAAATGAAGGAAATTGGTTGGAATGGAGTGGTGGAATGTGTCATTGATTGAAAGAGTTTACTATATGAAATGATAGGAGCATGAATTATTATGATAAAATCTTGGAAATGTGACTTGAACATCATGCACATTAGGTGTTTGATAAAATGTCTAAGTGAACTTGGCTTAGGATCTAAGGCTTTATAATGTTATACATTGGAAAACACTTCCATGTTTACTTATAGTAAACTTGAAATGTTGCCTAGATTGATGAATAATGGCCTATTATGCTTGGATAAAGATGTGCTTAATTATGTTATGAAATGATTAAGTTTAGATTAAAGGCGTTAAATGCCTTAGAAAATGCAAAAGATAAGCTAATGTGATGGTGTATAAATATGAAATTTATGTTTAAGTAATATTTTCATTGTATGCCTTTTTATGTATAAAGGCTTGAAGCTGTGAATCAAAGAGCTCATATCGAGGATTGTTGAAGTTAAGGGAGTGAATATTTTCTTTTGAGGTGAGTTGGGGAAACCGTATTTCTCAAATAGGATTAGAACATCCTAAGATACGAGCAAAGTATGACTGGTATGTGGATTTTGAACCTAGGCAAAGTATAGTAAAATTGAATTTCAAATGAATGCTAATATGTTTAGGTATTTAATAAACGTCATTGTTTTGAACAACTATGTATTTGAATTACAAAAGATAACTTTTATGGTATGAAATAATGTTTCAACATGGTTTTTAAAACTAATATTTTTATTACATATTTTAAGAAATGTTATTGTTTTTAACAAATCCGAGTTTACAGTGCAAAGAATAATGTTTTATTTTATGAAACTACATTTTTGAACAACTTTGCACTTGGATTGCAAAAGATAACTTTTATTGTATGAAATAATATTTTGGAATTTACATAAGCATAATCGAATCATGTATTCTGCATGTATTTGTTCTCTTTTGGCTTAGAGCCATCATACAATTTCATTTTATCGGTTAGGCCGATGAATAAAAACATTGTACTTTACTTAATTTTTTTACTTAATTTTTATATATGATTTTTGGTGATTGGTGAGGAGATGATTGGCCAATCATGTGCTAGGTACAACTGATTAAGCGACCCTGTACCCTCGATGTTGGTACATGAACGTCGAGTTGCTATATCGACACTTTTTATGGGGTGATTCCACACCTAAGGTCTAAACACCGACGAGGTCATCACTTAGGGGTATGACGATCTTTTCGACTGTAGTTCGGACTCACCACAAATGAAAGTCGAGCCAACACCAAGTATTGGTAGGTGTGTAAATTAGTTTGGCCAACTAGTGGTGTCACACATGATTATTTTGGCTTATCCTGATATTGGTTTTCCAATCGATATTTGATTTATACATATGATGTTTTTATGTTTTTGTGTATTGGAATTGGAACCTATGTTCACCAGATGAGTAAATTAATAGGCTAGGCCTATATGATTCCTAACCAATATACGTTGAGTCATAGGTTGGGCCTATGTGTTTTCCATATGATATATATTCACTTCATAGGTTATCTACACCGTCTTAGTATGAATCGATTTCTATTTGTGATATATTTTTTCCTACTCACTGAGTACCTAGTATACTCACCCCCTCTGCTTTCCAACCATGCAGGTTAATTTAGTGAGTTTGAAGCTTTGAATGGATCGTGTGGTCTTTTGACATTTTTGGGGTATTACCATATGTGGGTAGTTTCTTATTTTGTGCTTTTGTTGTCTAGTGGTTCATGAACTGTGTTTATGTAGATACATTTTATGATTTTGTAAGTTAACTTTTGATTGTCTTATGTTTTATAAATGAATTTACGTATGAATCTTTTGATATTGTTATTGAGATTGCCTTGAGTGGACTTTAAAGTCTTGAAGTTGTGGTTAGATGTGAATATAGAAGTGTGTTTGAAATTGTTTGCAGCTTTTTGGATTTTTTAAAACACAGTCATTGTACTGCCCGAATTTTTAAAAAGAAAGAGAAAAGAATAGATATTTAGTTAGCATTGCTTAGTCGGATTAAGGATATCGTGAGTGTCCTTAGCTCCGTTATATGGTGGTTGTCATAGGCCCAATGTGGTATCGGGTCGTGACACAATCTTTTACATATTAGGGAAGTGCCAAATTAAGGTCCATCAAACCTTCATCTCTTCATAAAATGGTTTCAATTTATGTTCCTTCACCTTGAAGGTCTTTCCAATAGCTAAACTCTTTATTTCCACTAGACTATGAGGAAATATATTAGTGATAATAAAAAGACTAAGCCATTTGGAATGTAACTTATTTGGCATAAGCTTTAATCAAGAATTATATAATAACATTTTCTTTCCCACCTTATATTTCTCCCTCAAGATGTTATTATCATGGAACAATTTGGTTTTCTGTTTGTAAATTCTGGAATTCTCGTAAGTAATCAACCTTAGTTCCTTTATCATTTGTACTTGTAATTTCCTTGCATCCCCATCTTTTGTTAAATCCATATTGCAATGTTGCACTGCCCAATCAGTGTTTTATAGGCTATACGGTAAGCCTAAAGAGCATTTTTTTTAAATGAAAACTCCAATCAACCTAAAGAGCATTTTTAAAATGTAAACTCCAATCCTTTCTTCCTAGATTTATCATCTTTTCTAAAACGATTTCACTTCTCTATTTAATATTTTTTGTTGCCTATTCGTTTATGGATGGTAAGTGGTGGCTACTTGATGATGAACTCCAAACTTTTTAAACAAAGTTATTACTGCTTTGTTGAAAATTTGGCTTTCACGATCACTAATAATAGCTCTTAGAACTCCAAATGTACTGAAAATATTAAACTTTATAAAACCTATAGCAACTGTAGAATCATTAGTCTTGGTGGATTTTGCTACCACCTAATTTAAAACATAATCAACTACAAAAAGTTTGTAATAAAAACCACAAGATAAAGGAAAAGGTCCTATAAAATCAGTGCCTCATTCATCAAATATCTCAATTATAAGAATTGAGGGTTGAGGTATTTCATTTCTATGAGATAATATACTTATCTTTTGGCATTTAACACAACTTTTACAAAACACATAATCATCTTTAAACAAAGTCTCCCAATAAAAAAAAATTTCTAAACAATGAGTACTAAAGTGACCACCACATACATAATTATGATAGAAAGGTAAGACAAAATGATATTCATCCTCTAGCACACAACATATAATAATTTGATCATAGAAGAGCTTCCACAAGTATTGTTCATCCTAAACATAATATTTTGCCTCATTCCTTACCTTTTCCTCCCTAAAATTGCTAATTTAATAAGGTAAAGTTATAGTAACTAAATAATTAACAACGTCTATGTACCATAGAACTATACCTTTCATTTAAAAAAATTGATCATTAGAAAAAAGTTTAAAAAATAGGTAAAATATCTTAATTCCTTACCGACCTACTCAGTGTTAAGTCAAAATGATTTTACATAAATGATTTTGATGAAGTATAAATAATAATGAAAATTAGACGGAAGCAAATTGAAAAGCAGACGGAAGCAAATTGAAAAACAAACGAAGAAAAGCAGACGGAAGAAAAGCAGACGAAAGAAAAGCAGACGGAAGCAAACCACGTCAGATCAAGAATCAGTTTAAGTTAGTTACAGAACTCAACTGAATAACCGTTTCTTGAAAGAAGCAAGAATCAAGAATCAAGAAGCAGTTGAAGACGAAGACTATAAATATGAGTCGGAGTCGAAGAAGAAAAAGTTACATGAATTACAAAAGACACATGAAAGTTACAAAAGCTATCAATACTTGAGAGAAACTATCATGAGAAAAATCTGAAGCTATTTTTCTATAACAAAGCTCGAAAAACCTTTCAGTTGAAAGTAGTAAAGATAGCCTACGAGGCTAAGTGTAAAAGAACACTGACTATAAGAGACTTGAAGAGGCTCGGAGACAAAGAATACTTGTAAAGTTTTGAGAGATAGTGAAATCTCATAAATATATCTGAGGACTCGACGTAGCCCACGCTTTGGGGTGAACCAGTATAAAAATTGTTGTGTCAACATCTCTTTACCCTTTATCTCTCTTATCTTTCAATTTTTGAATTTACTAGTTTTTATACAAGTTTTCGAAAAATACGTTATAACTTCGATTTTCAGTAGTTCTTGTGAAAAGAACAAGTTTCTTTTAACAAAACGTTTTCGAAGGGTTTAAAAAAAAGTGAAATATACAATTCAACCCTCCTTCTTGTGCATTTGCATATCGTATAATAAGTCTTATATTAACGTGTAATTCACTTCAGAATGCACTTCATTGGTGGGAATCAGTACCCCACAGTTAGGCTATGCCTCCGGTGATGACATGGAGGGACTTTTTGAAAGCTTTCAGGAGAAGGTACTTCTCGAGGGTCTATATGCAAGAGAATGCTAGGGAATTTCTAAATCTCACACAGAGGGACATGAGTGTAAGTAAATGTGAACGAAAGTTTACCCAATTGTCATAGTATGTGGCCAACATTATTGCCAATGAGGAAGATAAGTGCTGCAAATTTGAGGAAGGACTTCATCTGGGGATCAGGGAGATGGTGTTGATCCATAATTTCTGTGACTACCAATAATTGGTAGATGCTACACTTCAGGCTGAGAAACTGGAGAATATCAGGAATGAAGTGAGCAGGAAGAGGAAGAACAGAAAGCAGTCTACTAAGAAAGGAATGAGTGCCCAAGGCCTGAGAAGAGTACAAGAATTTACCCTACTCAAAGTGAAGTGGGAAGTAGTGGTCCTATCAAGAACAAGCAGACAAGAGCAGTCTCGAGGCAAGCCTCAAGTGTAAGAGGCCCTGGGAAGAGGGAAAGAACAGATACACGAACCCTCAATGTGAGCATTGTGGGAAGCTCCACCAAGGAGAATGCTTTAGGTTACTTGGAGCATGTTTCCGCTCTGATGTGGAAAGAAATGGCACATGATCAGAGACTGTCCCCAAGTAACAAGGCAAGAGGGGTCCCAATTGCAAGCCTCAAGGAGAGTAGAAACAGTGTGAATTAGACCATTCACAAAGGTGGGCAATTCTGGAACTATAAAGAAGACTCTTCCTCCAGGGAGGCCGAGGGATCAGACACAGGCTAGAGTATTTGCTATGACTAGAGAGCAAGCTGCTGTCACACTTGAAGTTGTTATGGGTGTGGCGCTGTTATTTAATTCTAAAATATATGTTTTGATTAATTTTGGCTCTACGTATTCATTTGTTTTTGCAAGTATGACATTACATGATATTGATCTGAGGCCTTTGGATAGTCCTTTAATTGTTAGTACTCCTCTAGGGAGGAATGTGATTATAAGTCAAGTTTATAGGGAGTGTGGGCTTTTCATTGAGGGTGCTCAGTTGGTAGTGGACTTGCTACCTCTAAATCTAAAGGGCCTAGATGTCATACTGGGAATGGATGCCATGGAGAAGTATCACGCAAAGTTAGATTACAGCTTTAAGGAGGTGGAATTTGACCTGGGTAACAGTAAGAAAGTGATTTTCAGAGGGGACAGAAAAACACCATCATCGAGGATTATTTCAGCTTTGTTAGCTGACAGAATGATGGGAAAGGGATGTGAAGCCTTTTTAACATATGTCGTGGACAATGATGTAAATGAAGGGAGGTTAGAGGACCTTCTAATTGTGAGGAAATTTCTAGACGTATTTTTAGAAGATTTACCTAGTTTACCACCGATGAGGAAAATCGGGTTTGTCATTGACTTGATTCCCAGAACCGCACCCATCTCTATACCACCTTATAGAATGGCTCCAATTGAGCTGAAGGAGCTTAAGAAACAGTTGGAGGAACTGTTAGGCAAGGGGTACATAAGACTGAGTTCGTCACCTTGGGGAGCACCGGTTTTGTTTGTTAAGAAGAAGGATGGGACATGGCGGATGTGTATAGATTACCGAGTACTCAGCAAGGTGACCATTAAAAACAAGTACCCTCTTCCCTGAATTGATGATCTATTTGACCAACTGCAGGGAGCAAGGGTCTTTTCTAAGATTGATCTCAGGTCAGGCTATCATCAACTCAGAATCAAGGAGTCTAATGTAAGTAAGACAAACTTTAAGATCCGATATGGGCATTACGAGTTCCAAATCATGCCATTCAGATTGACCAATGCTCCATCTGCTTTTATGGATCTTATGAATAGGGTCTTCAGGGAGTATCTGGATTAGTTTTTTATAGTGCTTATTGATGATATTCTGGTGTATTGCAAGAATGAAAGGAAAAATGAGGAGCATCTTAGGATTGTGTTGTAGATATTGAGGGAGAGGGAACCTTATGCCAAACTCCGCAAATGTGAGTTTTGACTTCATGAAGTGATATTCCTTGGGCATATGCTTTCGAAAGATGGGATACAGGTTAATCCAAGGAATGTTGAAGCGGTGGTAAATTGGCTTGTGGTAAATTGGCTTGTACCCCAAGACAGTGACAGAGGTGAGGAGCTTTCTGGGTCTGGCAAGATATTATAGGAGGTTCGTTGAGGGGTTCTCTATGATAGCTACTCCGATGACGAAGTTATTGAGGAAGAATTAGAAGTTTATTTAGAGTAAGGAATGCCAAAAAAGTTTTAAGGAGCTCAAGTGCAGATTAACAAATGCTCCAGTTTTGATTTTGTCTGTGGGAGATAAGGGCTATATAGTATACAATGATGCTTCTAGAAAGGGTTTGGTTTGTGTGTTGATGCAAGAAGATAAGGTAATAGAATATGCCTCGCGATAGCTAAAACCTTATGAATTGAATTACCCAACCCATGATCTAGAATTAGCAACAATAGTTTTTACCTTGAAGATTTGGAGATATTATCTATATGGGATTCAAACGAGAATTTTTACTAATCATAAAAGTCTTAAGTATTTGTTGAGCCAAAAAGAATTACATTTGAGACAAAAAAAAGGTGGTTAGAGTTGCTCAAGGATTATGACCTGTTGATTGAGTACCATCTGGGAAAGGCGAATCTGGTAGCGGATGCCTTGAGCAGGAAATCCTCTATACCTTATGTTCAAGCAATTTACCTATCGCTATTAGAGGAGATAGCTAAGCTTAGGATAAGTTTGAAATAGGAGGAACCTAAATGTATTATTGCTACTTTTAGAGTGAGACTAATACTCAGGGAGAAAGTTAAGGAGCTACAAACATAGGATGCAGAATTGAGTAAACTCCGAGAAGAAATTCAAAATGGTAAAAAATATAAAGTGATAGTGAGAGATGATGGACTTATGGTTATAGAAAATAGACTTTTTACCCGAATGTCAAGGAGGTGAAGGATGAAATACTCGATGAGGCACACAATGTGCCTTATATCATGCACCCTGGTAGCACCAAGATGTACAGAGATCTGAAAGAGCATTTCTGGTGGAAAGGCATGAAGAGAGATGTAGCGGAATATGTAAGTAAGTGTCTAGTGTGTCAGCAAGTCAAGGCTGAACACCAGGCACCTTCAGACAAGTTAAGGCCATTTTCCATTCCTGAATGGAAGTGGAAAAGGATAACCATGGATTTTCTGATGTGTTTCTCCAAGACCAGTAGAAAGCATGATGCCATCTGGGTTATTGTTGATCGGTTGATGAAGTCAGCCCATTTTATGGCAATTAAATAGAAGGATTCTCTACATGTTCTAGCAAAGAAGTATATTGATGAGATAGTGAGGTTGCATAGGGTTCTAGATTTTATAGTTTCTGACAGGGATTCTCGATTTAATTCAAGATTCTGGAGAAGTTTACAAAAGGCTTTGGGAACCAAGTTAAAATTTAGCACAACTTTTCATCCCCAGATGGATGGTCAATCTGATAGGACCATTAGGAGCCTTGAAGGAATGCTTAGGGCATATGTGATGGATCTCAAGGGAGCTTGGGACAAACATTTTCCATTTGTCGAATTTGCTTATAATAATTCGTACCATTTGAGCATTCAGATGGTTCCATATGGAAGGAAATGTAGGACTCTAACATGTTGGGATGAAGAAGGAGAGAGGAAACTAATAAGGCCAGAGTTACTTCAGATGACAATAGATAAGATCAAGTTAGTTAAGCAAAGGTTTAAAGCAGCTCAGGATAGAATGCAAAGTTATACTAATGCACACCGAAAAGAGATGGAGTATGAAGTCAATGAGAAAGTATTTCTTAAGACGTCTCCTTGGAAAGGAGTCATGAGGTTTGGCAAGAAGGGCAAGTTTGGTATGAGATATGTGGGTCCCTATGAAATTCTTGAGAGGGTTGGACAGCTTCCCTGCAGGTTGGCGCTGCTACTAGAATTGTCACAGATACATGATGTCTTTCATGTATCCATGCTGAGGAGTTATAAGCCGGATCCCTCCCACATCATTCAGACTACTGAGGTTCAGTTGAGAGATGATCTGAGTTATGAGGAGATTCCAATGGAGATTTTGAACACCAAAGAGAAGGTCCTCAGGAACAAGGCAGTTCAACTGGTCAAAGTCTTGTGGAGAAAACATTCTGTGGAAGAGGCCACATGGGAGCCTTTGGAAACCATGAAAGAGAAGTATCCACAACTCTTCAGTGACTCATGTATGAATTTTGAGGACAAATTCTTTTAAGAGAGGAAGAATTGTTGACCCCCAAATTTTTTCCTTAATAAATGAGCATGATTAGGTTAATTTTGGGATATTGCTAGATTAGTGTACATTGAAATTAAGTAGCATATTTATGTTAATGAGATTATGTTACATAGGTGAATTAGATTAAAGTTAAAGTGATAAGTTGCATAAGGGGTATTTTGGGGAGATCACTTAAGTAGGAAGGCTTTAAGGCTTTGAAGAAATGGTAAAAATGGGAAGAGGAACTTATTGACTTGCATCTTAGAAACCAAAAACGTGGTGAGGAAGAGCAGAATAGAGAAAGCAAAAAAACAAGAAAGAAGGTAGAGAGAGTGTCATGGGCTTAGAGAGAGAAGAGAGTTTTGAGTTAAGTCTTGATTTTTCTCAACCTTCAAAAGGGATTTTGAGAGTGATCAAGAAGGGAAAAATATAGAGAAAGATAAGAGCCTTCTTTTGAACTAAGCATTTCTTCATTTGGAGAAGATTTAAGCTAAGAGCATTTTAAGGGTTCGAATCTTTGGAAGGGGTTTTGGTTTCAAGAACTTAGAAAATGCATGGGTTTAAGAGACAATGCATGGGTTTAAGAGTTCTAAGATCAATTTATATATTAGCTTCTTTGGGTTCTCATCTGAAAATCTCTATTGATTTGGGGATTTTATTTATATTAAAAAAGGGGATTAAGAAGGACAAGAGGAGCAAGAGGAGAAGCATTTTTTAACAAGCCAAAATCAAGGACTTCAAGGTGGGTTTCATTTTTATAGTTAAAGAATAAGCCAACAAAAGTTTTCTATCAAGAAATGACAGTAAATAAATTCTGCAACTACCTCACTCATGTCCACTTAATGTTTTTTTAAAATGTTGCAAGATTGTGCTACATGCTTATACATGAGTTGTGTGATGATTTATGAAAGGTTGCTTTTACAAATGATGCATGATTATGAAACCATATGTTTGAAAATGGTCTTTATGGTATAATAAGCATGTGAAAAGCAAATTTTCAAGAAAATGTGCCATTTTAGGCATCAAACTTACAAGATTTTGAAACCTATGTGTTATGTGGGTTTGTGGTAATCCCTCAAGAATCATTATGTGCACGTTGACCCAAGTATCGACTTCTCCAGCCTGCCTGCTAGTGGCATGGACCTCTCTCAAGGAATCCCTCAAGAATTTACGACTACATAGGACCATTGCATTGGAAATGTGTAGCTCGTCATATTTTGGACTTACCCAAAACAATTGATATGTTTATGTATTCATGACAAGGTGATTTAAGTGATGCATCATGATCTGCCTACTCATGAATTCCTGCATTGAAAATGACTTATAAATGTTTTTGCTTGTTACAAATTATAAAATTGTTACCCACGGGCTCTAAACTCACCCCCCC
>JANIHY010144939.1:0-10427 GCA_027479065.1 Erythroxylum brevipes
CTCGAAACCACAATTCACTATTTACTAGATCAATAGTACCCATCGATTTCATAACTCTCCAATTTAAACTCCAACTGCCAAAATGCAAGCCTTAGGTTACAATAATCAACTCTCTCTCTATGATTCATACCATACATAAGTAAATTCTACTTTTTATACTTTTCCTCAATTGTAAACCTCTTTCTCTAGTTCATAACGAATCGAGAATCACCTCAATTGGAGGTCTACACCATAAAATATGCCCCACAAACTAAAACATCAATCATCTGAAATTTCGCCTCCTCGCCGCGACGTAGGAGCCCTCGTCGCGGAGTGCAACAAGTCGCTCGCCGCAGTATGGGAACGCTCGCCACGGCGAACAGCTCCCATTCCCTCGTCGCGACGCCCACCATCGCCTCATCGCGGCGCAAATATTATCCGCTCGCCGTGGCGCCTCGGTGCGCTCGTCGCGGCAAGGCCACCTGCAGACGTCGCGACGTGTGGCCCATCTTCTTCTTCTCCGATCGCTATTCCACCATTTTCTCTTCTAAAACTTCCATTAAATACCCTAAACTACTTAATCCTTCGCAATAAATACCATAAATGCATCATACAACCATAAATAACAACCTTTAAACCATCAAACTTACCAAATCAAACTCAACGTCGTAAGCCCTAAAAACCTCCGAAAATTGATTTTCACCTCAAGCAACAACGAAGATCTCCCACAGCCATACCAAGCATCATTTTCACCAAGCTTTCTAGCTGATCTTTAGCCACAATGAAGAAGGAACAAGAGAAATCTCCAAGGGAAAGAAATCAAAATCGTCGACGGGGGAGAAGAGAAAAGAGAAAGGAAGTTTTCCTATCTCCAATTCAAAACCTACTATATATATATAAGGGTTAATTTTAACTATAGATCAAATTCCTCAAATTCGTTAAATTTTAGTCTCTAAATTTCAATGGCTCATCACAATAATTCCTAAACTCACAAATCTAAATTTTCCATGCCATTTGCCAATCAATTTCAGGATCGGAATCTAATTCATCAGTCTCTAAAAATTCCAGAAAAATTCCTATAAATCCTCAAAATGTAAAACGCTCGATCCTATACTCCAATTTCCATTTCCAACTTCCTAAAATTCAATTCTGACTCCAATTCACTATACAACCCAATTATACCATAATCATCAATAAATCATAATTAAACCTAATTATCTCAATCGATTCACAATTCAACCAATTCATGATCACAATTAAATGCCAGAAAATAACATGAATGCATGTACCTAACAATGCATGTGCAAATTTATTCATTCCTCTATGATTAGAGGCCGATGAATGATCAATCAATAAAATGCAGTATGTAATCCTATACAATCCCAATAACCAATATGCCCTCACATCGGTAACGGGATGTTACACCCCCTCCAAATTTATCTTAGTAACCCTAAATTACCTTATACACAATTTTTTAAAGAAAAATAGAATTGCATGAACACATACCAAATTGATGTCCAAATCTTCAAATTGAGCTTCAATAAGCTTGTTGATTTTCAAACACTATTCATCAAGAATACCTATATACTTTTTCATCATCTTTTTCCCAACATTCTTCTAGATATGGTAACCCTAGGTTGATGATTTAATGTTTAATAGTTAATTTGGGGGTTAAAGATAAACAAAGTTGGCTTGAAAGTACAAGAAAATGAAAGAAAATGGAGAAAAAGAACATAGGGACTGTTCTCGGCAATCCTTGGTGAAGAAGAGAGTGTTAGGTGGCAATTAATGCTATTAGTCCCATTACAAAACAATACTCATTAATGCATATAAAAACAAAAGTTATTCTTTTCTTGTTCTTAATAAATAATATCCAAAAAAAATCAACCCCACATAAATAACTTAATTAATATCATTTATTTTCATTAATATTTTGGCTTTGATTTTCACCTTTTTCTCTAGTCAAACTTTGATTACTAGTCAACTCTTGGTCAAACCCTCGAAATGAACTTATTTTTATCTTTAATTTGATTCTTAGGCTATCCTTGAATAATACTATCAAATGTCAAATAAAATAAAGTGCAGTTTGGGTCCTAGGTGTCATTATCCACCTCTGGATGCACTATTCATGGCCCAAAAAATACTATTTATGAAACCGAGATTTTGGAGCGCTACACTTCATCTGACTGATAATGATGAAAAAGCAACAATGGATTATTTTTATAGTGATAGATAAGATTCAGTTTTTGTTCTTACAAGATGGGATGGAGTTAAAGAAAAAATTTTTGCATCTGTCACCCTCCTTGAGCCAATTTAGAAGAGATCTTTGTTAGAGCAAGGAGTTATAATGGCTGACTAAAAGCAAATAATTCAAGGCTAACAACAAACCCCCAATCCTTTTGAATTTCCCCCTTTACCCTCAACTAACTCACCTTCTTCCTCATCTACTCCCTGCCTTGCTCTACTAATTCACAACACTACAAACCTTCATGTGAAGTCCTACTCCCCTTCCAATGCCTCTTCAGCCCATTCTTCCTCGCCACCCCTCTCCAAAAACACCCAGTTCCTCATAAAGAAAACAGTTCCAACAAAAGGAGTTTCCGCTATAAGGGCTAAGAAGACATAGAAACGAAGTTGTAGGAGATAATTCTGATTCTCCTTTGATTTTTAGTCCTCCAGTAGAGGTTGAAGGAAACTAATGGTGCCTCCTAGCTTAGAACTTCTATAAGAAACTAAAACTTGAGAGTCTACCCTAGTTGGGTTTTTCATGGAAAAAAGATTGCATTTCTAATGATAAAAGCTTAGGCTCAGAGAAATTAGAAAGGAAGAGGCTTAATAGAGGTAATGCTCACTGAAGAGGATAACATTATCTTCACTTTCTCCTCTAAATCAAAAGCACAAAAGATAGTTGAAGAAGGTCCGTGGCACATTTCACAACTCCCCTTATTCCTTCAAAGTTGGTAACAGGGAATGGAAGTAGAAAAAATCATAATGGAAAACATTCCATTATGGGTAAACACACCTAACATTCCTCTAGAATATTGGACTACCAAAGGCTTGAGTATGCTAGCTAGTTATCTAGAGAAACCTATATGCATAGATGAGAACATAGCGTTGGGGAAAAAGGTTGGGTTTGCCAGATTGTGTGTAAGTATGGAAATTTTTAAAGAAATGAAGGACTGCATTCCTATATTAAGATTGGAAAATGAGTTATGGTTACATATTAATAGAAACTAAAAGCTCAAGGTAAAGAATGGAAACCTATTGGAAAAATCTTTATAGGAGGAGACTATTAGGAGGTGATAGGTATAGAAAAGAGTGATTCGGAAGGAAAGAAAAAGGAGGAGAAGGATGAACAAGTTGTTGAAATTTCTAACCAAGTCAGTTGGAAGAAGTTTCTCCTAAAATTAGAGGAAATGGTTAAGGAAAAAATGATCCAAATTCATACAGGATTGGAGAATCACTTCTGGTTTTTTTTATTGAGCAAAATAATGCTCGAATGGACTAAGAGGTGAAAGGACCAAGAAATTGTGATACAAATAAAAAAAAGTCTCTAATCCCCATCATAATGAACAAGGCATTCAAAAGGCTGAACCACTGAATGGAGGAGTTCAAGAGAAGCATTTTGAATAGGTGATTTCTAGGAAAAACAACAGGAGTAGTAAGAAAGGCTCTAAAGGTAAGAGCAATCTCTTATGACTATGATAGGATGAAATGTAGTGGAATAAATAACTCTTCCAAGCTTAATGCTTTAAGGGACTTTGTCCTGAAAGAGAAACCTTAGGTATTTTTGTCTTTTGGAAACTCAAATTTGGGAAATAAATCTGAACAAGCTATGCTGCTTGGGTAGGAAATGACAACTATTATCAAACCACTAAAGCCATGCCTATGGTAGGATTATTATTGTTTATGATGGTGATTTAGTGGATGTGAAACCCTTGAAACAAATCAACAGATTATTCACACTAAGATCTACTTCAAGGAGGAAAACTCTAGTGTTTTAACTACTTTTGTATATGATCTTAACCTTGGATTTCAAAGGACTAAACTGTGGAATTCTATCAGACGATTAACGGCCTTGAAAAATTATCCATGGTTAGTGTGTGGTGATTTTAACACCACACTATTCAGATCTGAAGTAGAGGGTAATTGTAATTTACACAATTATTCTTTAGATATGTATGATTGTATGCAGGATTTGGAGCTTAGAGATCTTAAATTTGAAGGTCATAAATTCACATGGTCTAACAAACAAAGTTATACTTGGTATATCAGGAAAAAATTGGACAGGGCCAAGATTGGCTTAATTCCTTTTCAGGAAATATAGCAAAATATCTTGACCTAGGGATTTCTGACCATTCTCTTATAAGGATTGACAGATTGTTCAATCTGTCAGAATCATGCATCCTTTCAGATTTAATAATTTCATGGCAACTGCAGAAGGCTTTCATGCAGAGATATTGAAGGGGATGGAGTATGACTGCTTTGGGACTAAACAGTAAATTTGCCTACAAAAGCTCAAGTCTATCAAGCAAGAACTGAAATACCTCAATTATAAAAGAGGACAAAAACTCTCAAAGGAAATTGATAAGGCTAGAGATAAATTGTCAACTATCCAGATTTCATTGGCAGAAAACCCTACAGATGTTTTACTAGCTTTGGCTGAAAAGGAAGCTCTAAAGGAATAGTTGCAAATGGTGGATAACCAAAGCTCATTATTGAAGCAAAGATCTGGTGTTAACTAGCTAAAGGACGGGGACAAATGTACTAAATTCTTCTTTAACACAATTCAAGCTAGGAGGAATGTAAACAGAATAATCTCTATTGCAACAAAAGATGTAGAGGTAGTGGCTAGAGAAAAAGGATTAGTTAAGGAAACAATCTCTTTTTACAAGAAACTTTTAGGCACAGCAAACTCCAGTCATAGGAGAGAACCTTAGGAAATTTGTCTTGGCCAGAATTTCTTAACATATGGTCTCTTTATTAATTAGGCCTATAACAGACCAAGAAACAAAGAGGGTGGTGTCTGACATGAATGGCTTTAAAAAACCAAGCCCTGATAGATTGAATGGTTTCTTTTATCAAAAAACTTGAAGTACAATGGGGGCTTAGTAAAGGAGGCAGTTCATGAATTCTACCAAAAAAAGATAATGCTAAAGGAGATTATCAAGACTTTTCTCTATCTAATCCCTAAAAACTCAAACCCTTCCTATTGGAATGAATTCAGGCATATTTCTTATACAAACTTTCTGTATAAGATCATTGCAAAGATCTTGGCAAACAGGTTGAAGGAGACTCTCCAGACTCTCATCAGTGAAAATCAAGGAGCATATATGAAGAATAGGGATATTGGGGACAATATTCTTATAGTCTAGAAGTCGTTGAAAGGGTATAACCGAAGGAAGAGTCCACAAAATTGTCCTATTAAAGTGGACCTATAAAGAGCTTTTGATAGTATGAACTGGAGCTTTTTGCCACAATCTGTAGAGGTTATGGAATTCCCTCATAGGTTCTTAAGGTGGATTAGGGAATGTATTAGTTCTACATCCTTCGAAATTATGATAAATGGAAGCCCTAAGGAGATGTTTAAAGGCAAAAAAGGACTTAGGCAAAGGGAGCCTCTGTTACCTTACCTATTCCTAAATTGCATTGAGGTTCTCAATCAAATGCTAAAATATAACTCTTCTAAAGACCCAGGCTTTAAATACCATTCTAAATGTAAGATGATTTCACTAACTAACTTATGTTGATTTCACTAACTAACTTATGTTTTGTAGATGACCTCATTCTCATAAGCAAGGCAAATGTCCACTCAGTCTCTCTACTAATGAGCACTCTCAATTCTTTCAAAGAGATGTCAGCGCTGAGTATTAATCTTCCAAAGAGTTACTTCATGCTATCAAAAAATGTCTCTCACCTCTTAAATGCTTTGACTATAGTAGCTGGAATGGAATTAAAGGAGCCTCCTCTCCTTTATTTGGGAATTCCCATCTCATCAAGAAGGCTAAGGTTTTTTGAATGTATTCCTCTAATTGAAAAAATTTAGAAAAGATTGGATTCATGGACTAATAGAGCTCTATCTTATAGAGGGAAACTTAAGCTCTTGAAGTTAGTTATTTCATCAATGCAAACTTACTAGTGCTCATATCTTTTTTTGTCCAAAGGGTTGACCAAAACCATAGAAAGAATGATGAAGTAGTTCCTATAGGGGAATAAGAATAGGAAGAAAGGGAAAGCAAAAGTCAGCTGAAAAAGTATCTGTCAACCAAAAAAAGAGGGCTATTGGGACTGGATTCAGTCACCATGAAAAACAGATTACTTATGACTAAGAGAATCTAGAGAATCCTTAGTGATATGCAGTTAATATGGATCAAATGGATTCATATTTACATATTAAAGGATGGGAGTTTTTAGGCTCTAAGACTCAAGGATAGTCACACTTGGTTCTTTAACCAAATTCTAAAAATGAAGGATGAAGTACAACATAATATTTCTTTTCAAATTAGGAATGGAGAAAATTTCTCTCTATGGCATGATAATTGGACTAGGCAAGGAGTATTATTTCAAAATCAACTGGCTAGAACCCTACTGGTAAGGCTTCCTATGAATACTAAGCTCAAAGAAATAATCACAAATGGAGGATGGTCATTATTAATTGAAGAAACTAGACTTCTGTCCATTTCTTAGTTCACAAGTCTTGGAGAAAGGGATACTTATCTATGGAAAGGGATTCCAGTTTCAAGAATAATGCTAAAGGAAGCTAAAAATTTGAAGGAGGGGATAACTAATAGAGTGGGATGGTTTTCTATGGTATGGAATAAGGTTCTTAGACCTAAAACCAACTTCCTTCTCTAGTTAATAATGTTGAACAGACTAAGCACAATGGACAGGCTGCAATTCCTACCCTCCTCAAAAATGTGTGTTTTATGTAATCTAAAGGAAGAAAAACGGGACCATCTATTCTTTGAGTGCAATTTCTCTAAAGAAATTTAGGAACAAATCTCAAGACTCTATGCTGCTGATCCAATCTCAAATAAACTTTATGACTTACTATTAGAGTTACCCCATCTATAAGTTTCTAAATCTGATAGAGCAGTTATTCTTATCATAGTGGCTACTTGAACTCATGCAATCTGGAAGGAAAGGAACTACATAAGGTTTGAATAGAAATCTACTACCCTACCCTTTATTATAGAGCTTATTATTGCTAGCATAAGAGAACAACTGATTATAAATAAATTGAACTCTCACTATAGCAAAGGAATAGCTCTCACATGGAGAATCTAGCCCCCACTCCTTATGGCTCAGTAAAAACATAACCAGAGTTCAACCTAAACTACTATTCAAAAATCAAGAACACAATCATTCATTCAAGAATACAAATAAAAAGCATGTTTTTACAAGGTAGTGGAGATTGGAACTCACCTATTGAGACGTCTACCTGAAAGACAACTGCTCAAAGCGATTCGTATATTCCTTTGATTAGCCACATCTGAAGATTTCAGGAATAAGATCATCTATGCCCTCAATCTCTAACCTAAAGAATAAGCTTACCTGAGTAGACATCCATTGAACGCGAACAAGGAAGGAGAAGAATAGTGGGACATCCACGTCGCCACCCTTGTCAGCTGAGTACGCGTTGCTCCCATGTATTAACGATATAGCTTTGACTTGGTCTTTATGTTGCAGTTTTTTAGTATTAATAGAGTTGTATCAGTGTATTAAGGGGTCTTTGTGATAGACCTCTTTCGATGCTAACCTTTAATTTATTAATATATTTTTTAATTTCTAAAAAAAGGAGTTACTGGAGGTCAATGAGTTCTCTTCTTGCTTTTGATAAAGTTTCGTTAGTAGGGCCATATAAGGTGTGAAGAAGTTTAAGTTCTTGCTTAATGACTTTTAGTTTTTGCACACATATGAATTGTTTGGTTCCACTAAAAATTGAAGAATTCTTGCTTTACAAGCATCAATGAAAACCGGTGTATGGATTAAGTAATTGTTAAAACAAAAACGGATGACAATATGCAGCACAATATGCAGCCTTCTGAAATATATTCATGATTTTAATAGGTGCATGGTTAGAGAAGAGGGAGTCCTGAAAGATAGCATAGTTGTTGGGAAATTGAACAAGCCACTGAGCATTATTCAATTCTCGATCTAACTTCTTTTGAATAAACCAGTGAGAAGATTGTTTATTTGACCAAGCAAATGTGTGGCAAAGAGAGTTTAAATTTGTTACCTCGAGATTGTTTGAATACTGCTTAAAGTCATCTGAATAATTTCGAATACTACAATTTCCTTGAGCCTTAGATTGATATAATATAAAGTTGAAATCTTCGCAAATGACCCAAGGCAAGGTGGAAGTTTTGCTACAGCCCATAAGATTATTCCACAGAGTGGTTTTGTAGAAACCAAAATTACTGGAATAGATAAAAGAGACAAGAAGATAGACGTTAGATGAAAGAGACAAGAAGATAGACATTCCCATGCACAAAAGTGAGTTTAAGATGCATAAATTGATTTGTAGATTTGAGGAGCTCCACTGGAAGTTGATTAGTCCTATCACATATAATGTTTCAATCATTTACATGTTGTGAGTAGTTTGATATCTATTACCACTCAGATCCCAGAATAGAGACTCGATTTAAGTTTGCTAATTTTATTTTTGTTTCAATTAAAGCAATAATTAGAGGCTTCTCCATCTTGACAAAATCCCTTAAAGTTGCTTTCTTTTAAGGCAATTCAATTCTTTGACATTTCATACGATGATGTACATATTAAATAAGTTGATTTTAGGAGCATTTACTCTTGCTCTATCGAGATTTTCTCCTAACCGCTGTTTGAAATGGCTTGTTTGAGCCTCCTTGTTCATGATCTGCAACGTTACTAGTTTGAGGGCTGGATGAGTGAGTTTCTACTAACCCTGCATTGTTGACACTATGAGTAATTGAAGGAGAGGTTATACTATTGATTTTACTAGTGGAGACATTTTTGGTATTATCAAGTGAAGAAGAATGAATACCTGCAAGGGTGATGGGTGTTGAGGGTGGATTATCTTGGGGAAGTACTTGGTTCATGAGAGATGTCTCTATAGGAGTGCAAGGAGTAGTATTAGGGGCAAGCTCAACATCTGGTATATTTTCTGTGGCTTCTGCAATTAAATCTAGTATTTCATCATCAACAGTCGAAGGTCCCATCAGTTCAAAGTAGTTGTCAGTTTGAAACTTCTTTCCAGTTGCTTTCCAAGTTTTCCCCTAGTGTTTGGGGAGAGACTTCTATTGATAGGAGACCTCAATACTGTCCTCCCATAGAGTATGTCCCTCACCTAGCCTCATTGTAGGAATGCCTATTGGAAGCTCTTTGGATCTGTCAATATTAACACATATGTAAGCGTATCCCACTCTTTTTTTCATGGTAGTAGTTTCATCAATGCATAGGGGTTTTCCTATGTAGCTAGCAATAGCACTTAAGCCTTTAGTTTTTTGGTATTCAAAAGGGATATTATGAAAGTGGATCCACAAAGGGATGTTCTAAACCTTGAAAAATTCTAACTTAAAACTCGATTGCCAAAATTGCAAGAACAATGGTTGATTTCCTAGGTGCCAAGGGCCTTCCTCAAGTATTTTATGAGATTGTGAGGTTGAGTGGAAAGTGAACAAAATAAGGTGGTCTTCAGTGAGGAGCCTATTAGCCCGTCCTTTATTATGCCAAGCACGATGAGCCCATTTCTGGATGACAGGGAAGGGGGGACGCTAGTCAAAGAAGAAACAAACGAGGGTAGCTTCCCAATAATGTGCTCCTTCTTCAAGGATTTTTATCTCTGGACAGATTATCAATTTGCCATCCTTTTCCATGGGAGGTTTAAAGTTAAGCTTAAAGTTTGGTTATCTCTAACAACTTGCTTCCAACTCCTTTGTGGGGCAAAAGTTTCAGATAGTGTGGTAGTGGTGATGGGTTCCAGTTGAGGTTGAATGATGAGTGGTGGAGAGAACACTACAAGAGTTAAGACATTTAGTGACAATTTTTTTGTAACTAACTATTATTTCGTTACAAATACAAGGTTTTTTGTGACAAGACAATTAATTGACACTATTGTTTGGATTAACTGTGATGATTTATTTTTTTGTCACTAATAGAATAGTAATTGTGATAATTTAGTATCTTTTACAATTAAGTTGTCACTATTATTATTCTTTTATCACTAAGTTTTGTCATTAAAAGCCTATGCCATTTGACATCAAAATAATTTTGGCGAGAATAAATGTAATTGTAACAAAACATATGTGAGTAACTAATATTTTCTATTTGTTGTGACAAAACATATGCTAGTAACTAATATTTTCTATTTGTTATGACAAAACATAGTTTGGTCCCTAATATTTTTTCATTTTTATTACGAAATGGTTAATTGTCATACAATATTTTACTTGTTATGACAAAAAATTTTG
>JANIHY010144959.1:0-10425 GCA_027479065.1 Erythroxylum brevipes
TCAGTAATATAACACCAGTTCATACTATCTAAGGGTACATTCACTGTACCCGTTCCACTTTTTCACTCAATCTTTCTCAATTAATTTCATATGGCTATGATTCTTGATGTAGATATAGGTCAATATCTTACAAATCCAATGGCTCAAGAATCAAGTCATTTGGAGGTCTAGAGGAGAAGTTATTGTCAAAAGAATCCAACATATTCATATCTTTTCTCATATTGTACATGCCTTGGAGCAATTTCCATAACTCTTACTATATATGTCTGAATGACTTCATTTTTGGACTATTGGAAAGAGGACTTTGAGATCTACAACGCTTTTGAAGACCTCGAAGGCCAATTCTATCGTCTGAATTCTATATTATCTCACTTTTACATCCTATCACTTTTCTTTCGTCTTAGTTCTATCGTCTCATTTCTATCGTCTCATTTCTATCGTCTCATTTCCATCATCTCATTTTCTTCGGTCTCATTTCTATCGTCTCATCTATCGTCTCATTTTCTTTGGTCTCATTTTTTGCATCTCACTTTTGCATCTCACTTTTTGCGTCTCACTTTTACGTCTCACTTTTTGCGTCTCATTTTTGCGTCTCACTTTTTGCGTCTCACTTTTTGAGTCTCACTTTTGCGTCTCACTTTTACGTCTCAGTTTTTGCGTCTCACTTTTGTATCTCACTTTTTGTGTCTCACTTTTGCATCTCAGTTTTTGCGTCTCACTTTTGCATCTCACTTTTGTGTCTCACTTTTTGCGTCTCACTTTTGCGTCTCGCTTTTTGCGTCTCATTTTTGCGTCTCACTTTTTTCCAAAACGTCTCCCCTTACAAGAATCATAACTTTTGACTTTGATGTCCAAAATTTTCATACTATATACTGTTGGAAAGATAAAAGAAAGATCTACAACTTTCCAAAATGCATCTTAGCTAAAATCTCTTTATATCAATCCTAAATTTGCCCCTAAACTCTAAGAATGAATTTTTCATACACACACCAACGTACTAGACCAACTCCGTAACTTCATGAAATTTTGAGACTTTTAGAGACAGAACTGAAATTTGATGTCTTCATACGAAATATAGTCATATATCTCTAGATTAATCCAAATTAAGAATCATCTCGTTTGGATAACTAGAGAAAGCGTTATGGTTAAAAGACTGAAGCATATTAGTACACCTATCATATTTTACCTCTCGGTCCTTCATGCAATCTGTAAGATTGAATCTATAATGATCAAATATATACCCAACAATTAAGAAGAAACATAATAAATCTAACTAAACGAATATCAAATTATGCATTAGTAATCAAGAGATCCATCACAAGCTACTTCCATTTACCTAAATAATGATTTAACTATTAAACATAATGAAAGTAAAACAAAAACAAAATACTCTTAATATAATAAGAAATAAAGGGAAGAATTAGCTAGAAAAGTTGTCACAGACTCCTATAATTTTGCTTCAAGTGCCTCCTTGATTCTAAGATACCTAATACTACAAAGCTTTTAACAAGGGAGGTTATCACCAGCATGCAAAGTCCTCTACAAAGAACCATATAATAAGAGCATTTATAACCTAAGGTTGCATAAAAGAGTTCTAAAGTGATTAAACTTATAATTTCGCATGTCCTTAGAGTGTTTATTATAAGAGTTGACACATGTTATACTTATAGACTTGCATTGATTTTGTTTTTAGACATGCATTGATTTTGTTTTAGATCTTTTTAGGTACAAATATGATAATTCTAGTTCCATTTTCACTTTATTTCTAGCACTAATTTTGTTCTAAACAAAAAATATAACAAACACAGATCAAACACAGAATTATGCTAGTTCAGTGTTTGACTACTACTCCCATTTTTCCTAGCATTTTGATAGATTTGAATTGGAATCAATCTTTGATTTTCTCTATAAAGTTGTTACTTTGAGTTAGTTTCTAAATGTCTCTAAAATTACTTTAATCAGATAATTATGGAGAAAGTAATGCTAAAATTTGTTATCTCTTTTTAAAATGATTACTTACGACAAAATAAAATAAATATAAGAAAACATCATATAATACTATATAAAACATAAATGCAAAATCACAACTAATTTAAAACTGTTGAAATATAGTAATGGTTTACATTAATGATGTACAATAGTAACATATTTTTGATAATTGTGCCTTTAATAAGCAATATATCAAATCCATTTCAAATCTACCATGAAAAGTAAGTATTACTTAAATGTTTACCTCTTATATTTCAGTAATTGTACTTTAAGGAGTAGTTTCATGAACATGATTATAGGTTTTAAAATTCTTGACTTTGAGTTCCTTCTCAACTTTGGAATAAAGAGAGAAGTCTTGTGAAGATAGATATGATATAGTATAATTTTGATGGCCTTAAATTCTTTGGGATTAAGTCAAAGCTTAAGTATCTAAATTTAGACTTGACTAGGAAAATTAAAGCTTAACCGACAACCAATCGAGGACTAATAACAAATTTTACACACACATAATTAAATTTCGACGAGCTTATAAAAATTATTGTTTAAATTTAATTAATAAAATAAAATAAAATTCATAACAAAATGAATGTTATCGTATGACTATAATTTTAAATTTAAATGAATAAAATTATAAATGAGATTGTATCATTTTGAAGGAGAAGAAGAAATTCAGAAACCTTTTGAAACTTTAAATGGTTAAAAATAAATTAAATTTATGTGAGAATAAGTTAAGGTTTTTTTTATAACGACAATAAAATAAAATAAATAAAGTAATTTGTTAGGATATATTATATATATATCTTTTATTTAGTTTTGACATTTTAATTGGACATATAAAATATAACTTATAGGAATTCTACATTACATTGGTGTCTATCATCATGGTGGTATTGAAACTATTTTACTGCTAGATATGTTAAAAAAATTACTTCTGGATTTTGTTTTTATTGCTGAATATGTTATGGACTGTGTGGATTGAAGAAAATCAAAGGATGAGTTTAATGTGTGATTAAAGTCTGCATGATGGCTGCATGGTTGAATAGGGACTCTATTTGGTTGCATGGATTGTCCGCACGGGTAGCTTGGTTGGCAAACTAACAGGGTTAATTGGAACAAGGTCCTAGGTTCGACTCCTGGCAACAACAGGGAGGTAGTGGACCGCTCTGTTAGGGGGTTGACCAAGATTAAACCGTGATTCAATCCCCCAGTGGTGGTCGGGCCTGCGACTAGGGGCCCTTGGGATTGGGGATCAACCTTTTGGAACAAGAAGTCTATCAAAGAGTGAAGTGCATAAAAACCAAGTGGGAGTGTGTGTGCAACAACGAAGTTAAGTTGCGTGTGTGGATTAGAGTTCATGTATTTTAGTTGTTCAATGATACAATGACTATAGTTGTAAGTGTATCTTGAAAGATAGTTGAAAAATGTTGGGTGTGATAGAAGCCACGGTGAAGAGAGCTACGGTGCAGTGGGTTAGTAATAGCTATGGTGAAGTGGGTTAGCCTATTGTTTTTCAATTCAAGACGTCTTCATCTAGGTTATGTGATGTTTTTATGAGAACAACACCATGGTGTCTATACTTCCATATGGTTTAATTGAAGTCGTAAAAGGTGGGATGGATCATTTCAATTGAAGAATTATTTTTAGAAGCTAAAACCATAGGGAAGTCTTTTTCTTATCTTAAGTATATTGTTGTTCAATTCTTTGTTAATTAAATACTTGAGTTATTTTTATTAATTGTTGTTTTGAGTGACAGTAGTTAAAAAAATTCTCTGACGAGGTTAACACGAGTTGATCGTATTATTGGGTGTGAAAATCTTTTACGGAAAGTAAGATTGAGAGATAGTTACAAGAATTGAGCGGTGTTGCTTTAGTGTGACCTTGTGTAAATCTATTGCACTTTCTTGAAAGTATTAATCTGAGTAAGGGCCCTGCAAATGTAGGTAGAGTGTGTTGAACTGCGTTACCAAATTTTTTTGTGTTTTTATTATTTTGGTTTTGCTTGTTTTTATTTTTGATCGTGCCAAAAAAGTTTACAGAAAATCTACGAAACAATTAAAACCTTCAGTTTTTTAATTGGTATCAAAGCAAGGTCACTGATTTAGAACTTGCTAGCAAATTAGTGCAGATCCTAGTTTCGAGAACATGTTAGGTGCAGTTCCTAGTTTAGTAAACATCGCTATAAGAGATGGTGCATCAATCACCAGACCACCACTATTAGATGGATCTAACTATCCTGCATGGAAATCACGGATGAAAGTCTTCATTCAAACTTAGGACACGAAAGCTTGGCATTCGGTAGTACATGGTTGGATGCATCCGATGATCACTGATGATAAAAGAGAGGCAATTCAAAAAGATCCATCTAAATGGACAAGAGTCGAAAAATAAAGTGCACTCGGAAATTCACAAGAAATCCATGAGATATTCAGTGCTATTGATGAGGGACACTTCTCAGTAATTTTAGGCTATGAATCGACTAAAGAAGCATGGGATGCTCTACAAACTATTTATAAAAGGGTCAAAATCTGTGATAGCATCAAAACTATAAATGTTAGTTGTGCAGTTTAAAGAGCTGAAGATAGATGAGAATGAGACTATTAGAGACTTTCATGAAAAATTGCAAGATATAGCGAATTAGGCACATCAACTGGGGAAGAAATACTCCAACATAAAATTAGTCAAGAAAATGCTGAGATCACTACCTCTAAGATTTATTCTAAAAATTGCAGCAGTAGAGGAAGCCCACGACATCGATAATATGTCATTGAAAAAAGTTATTGGAATCCTTACAAACTTCGAAATGAATCTTTTAAGAGGTAGGCAAGAAAGAAGGAAAGGGTTAGCACTATAGGTGAAAATTGGAAAAAGTGTGAATGATGCAGAAGATGAATCAGATGAAAACGAAGACTTGGTACTATTCACAAAATTTTTGATAAATAGCTGAAAAAATGAAAAAGAACCAACCCAACTTTAGATAATATGGCGGAAGTTTATCGAGTAACAATTCAAGACAACAAGTCAACACACAAAAGGGTGAACGGAAGGTAAGGAGAATACAATTTCATGAATGTCAAGATTTTGGACACATTCAAGCCAAATGTGCTAATAATTTAGGGAAAATCCTTCACGAACACCTGGAGTGAAAATGATTCCAATAGTGAATATGGCAGTAAAGAAGAAATCGCTGATGGTTCTGTGTTAGTTGTCCTATACAGTAAAAGTCCAATTACTTGTTTAATAATAATTGAGAAGGAGGTAACTGAAGTCAAAAAAGGAAGAAAATCGAAAAATTTTGAAAATAATCCAGCTCAAGATCTAATATTATGACTGCAATGGAAGTGGCCTAGATGATAGAAAAGGGAATATTTATGAGGATTACAAAGCTATGTATGAAACATGGGTGAAAACCCGTAGAAAAAACGAAAGATTGAAGGAAGAGAATCTCTCTATGAAGAACATCATACAAAAGTTAGGAAAGAAGTTGATGTTCACATTAAATGAGCTTAGTGAAGTGATGTGTTTGTGTGTTTACATGTATTGACAAGTTTGAAGAATGCTTGACTTATGAGAATTGTAATTTTGGTTTAACAAAGTTAAGAAATATATGCTTTATGGACTTTTCTATAATCTGGAATGTTTCAAGTGGTTTTTGCTTATTGCCGATTGTAAAGCTGTTACCCACGAGCGTTAAGCTCACCCCCCTCACCTTCCCACCCACAGGTGACGAGCAAGTTAGCGAGTGATCGAGATGAGCGCCAAGGCATCACTTCAATTTGCACTTTTGTTCTTTTGATCTTTTGAAGTTAGAATTTGTAAACCAATGCTTTAGTTGCATTTTGAGAAATTGTTAATTTGTAAACTTTTGTATTTTGGACTATGTTGTCAGTGGCTTGAAATGCCCACTAAAGCGTTGTATGAATCTTATTTTGATGCAAATGAAATACATATGCAATATGGTTGTTTATGGCTTTTCAAGTTTTTCATTTTTATTTTCAACCTTTCATAAGGGTAGGACTGTGTTATGGATTCAAGTGAAATTATGGAATTATTTATTTAGAATTGATAAAATTTGTCCTCTTAGAAGTTGTAGAAGATCTTTTAATCTTTCCAACGATATGAATTTTGTGATTTTTGGATGTCGGAATGGAGAGATATGAGTGTTACAAGTTAGGATGTTGCTTATGATTTGTGGTTGTGACAGCTATGGTGATTGATAAGAAATTGGAGCTTTAATGAACCAAATGAGTTGAGATTTGAGAAATTTGCAAAATTAATTTGTTGTTTGGATCTTTATGAAGTGTTTAGGCATTAGAATAAGTAAATTTGTGAATATTATAAGTGTATATGGTGTTAGGATGGAAGTTGGAAGCATTAGAGAGGCATTGGGGACCTTGGGGAACCCCAATGTTCATTTAACGGACATAAGGTCAGTTAAACAGACCTCGTCGGGTGTAAAAACACCCCTTGGCCAGTCTATGTCCGTTTAACGGACCTTCTCGGGCCAAATGAGCTCCCAAACCCGATTCATGTCTGTTAAACGGACATAAATGTCCGTTTAACAGACATTCACGGATCAGCTTAAGGAAATGGAGATTTTTGACCCTTCTAGATGCCGAATCTCATTTTGTGGTCTTCATAGAAGTTGTAGATATAGAAGTATTCTTTCAAATGGTCTAAAATCGAACTTATTATGACATCTACATTGAAATTTATGGCGATCACGCCAAGATAGGTACAAATTGATTGAGAGTATAAACATGTTATATTCTTTTAGGAATAACTCCCTCATCTGACCTCTAAATGAAGTGATTCTTGAAGAAATTGATTTCAAACATCTTTGGCTATCTCTCCATGAAAAATGGTATCTTTTGGAGTTATTTTGAGGATGTTTGCATTAAAGTAAGTGAGGGGTGGTCGGTTAGGAGAGCATAATTGGAGTATGTGCACGCTTTAGTTTTTTTTTCATATCTTGAGCTATAGAGCTCTGGTTGAGATGATTTTTGCTTCAAATCAAACTAGAGGCTTAGAGATCCAATTTATTTGAAGAAGTCAAGTTGTGATTTTGATATTTGATTAGTGTGCGCTCACCACTATTATGGAATGACAACAAATGACCTACAGGGTTTTAAGCGCAAGGTTTAAGACTCTAAATGTTGGGCTCCGGAAACGGGATCAACAGTTGTGATATCAAAGTAAGCTCAAGTTTCATGATTTCGCAAGAGTTAAATTTCAGAAACAAGCGGGGTCCAACAGGAACGAAGTACGCCTTATAAGGGTACGAATACCTCTCCCTTACAGATGCATTTTCCATGGCCTAACACACGGGATCCCATCAAAACTCCGAGGTTAAATGTCCTTGGCTGAGAGTAGTTATAGGATGGGTGATCTCCTAGGAAGGCTTCGGGAAAAGCAAAATCGTGAGGGTTTGGCTAGGTCAAGGCCCAAAGCAGACAATATCTGTGTTGGGCCCTAAATTTTTTTTACATTGATGTTATTAAGTATGAATTGATTTTGATTGTGTGATTTATTATTTAGTGTGATTGAATTGGAAGTATTAATGGAAAATTTAGATTAATTTGAGTATAATATGGTGTAAGTGGAAATGAAAGAGTAAAAGTGTCTAAGGGCAAAATGGGGAGATCACTTAAGTTTAAGAGGCTGAAGGCATTCATGGAGGGGCAATATAGTCCTTGTTCATCCATTAAGGTTTAAGTGAAAGAAATTAGAAAAAGAAAGAGTGAAAGTGAGAGTATCGCTGGAGGCTTAAGGGAGAAGAAGAGAAGATAGGGTTTGGCAATCTTTGAGGATTTCGATGAAATTGAAGCATCATCTGGTAAGTATAAGCTTATTTCATCTTGTTTGGGTTGGATGAAACCCTAGAATAGCTTAGCATGTGTAGGATTTGGCTGTTGAGAAGTTTATAAAAAATGGTTAAATCTGTTAGAGTTGATGATCATGTTGTGTTTGTGATTGATTTTAAGGTTGTAATGAGTTTAGAACTGGAGTTTAAAACATGATTTAAGGTTTAGATGTGTTATATTTGCAAAATGGGAGGATTGTGGATGAAGATTGTGGAAAAATCAAGTTTTGGGAGAGATGTCTAGGCTCACATATTACGACGTGCTCATGTGCACGTCGCGGCATGTCGCGGCACGTCACGGCATGCGTGCACGTCGCAGCGCACAAGGGCAATTCGCCGCAGCGAGCGTAACCTTCGTCGCGGCGAGCTCTAGTTTCTACATGGATGTGTTTGGGTAATTTGGGCATAACTTTTGATGTAGATGTCCAAATAAGGTGATTTTTTATTCGTTGTAAACTAGAGACATAGATCTACAAGTTTTGTGAAGGAATAAAGTTCTGAATCAGTCTCTAAAGATATGAAATTGTGGATGGAAGATAAGTATAGAATTTTGTTTCAGACTTGGTTTTAGTTCGAATTGTTAAAAGTTGACTTTCCGATTTCTACACCAAATTGATTGGAATTTTGGTTGTTTGGTTAAGGAAATCTAGTGAGGCAAGAGGATCAAGAGGAATAAGAGGAAAAACATTCCTAAGAAAGTTATAAGCAAGGAACTCAAGGTGGGTACACGTTTATAATAGAGTAAATAAGTCACTCATTGTTTTGTTCGAATCAAGAAAGCTTTAATGATTTAAATTGCATCATCAATGTTGCCTTATTTGCTATTGTGAAATTGTTATATGTTTGCTGCATGATTTGCATTTATGATTGATGAAAAGACTTTGAAAAGGGTTTCTCTTTAAAGAATACAGGCTCATGAAATCATGTTTTCCGAAATGATTTATACAAGGATATCAAGTTTATGAAAAGCAAGTTTACAAGAAAGTGACAGTTTTGAAACAAGTTTACAAGATTTCGAACTATGCATATTATGTGGTTTGTGGTAGTCCCTCAAGAATTTTCACGTGCACGTTGACCCATGTATAGGCTTCTTCCGCCTGCCCGCTAGTGGCATCGAGCTCCCCTCAAGGACTCCCTCAAGAAACTACGACTACACAGGACCATTTCGATGGGAATGTGTAGTGCGTCATGAACCCGGACTAACCCAAACCATTCTGCTATGCTTATGCGCTTATGTGTTCATGATCTGTTATCATGTTTTATGCATACATGTTTTGAATTCTACTCATGAATTGTTTAAAGATCAAGTTTTTCGAGATAATGACTTTTACATGCTCAATTACTATGATTTCAAAGTGTACCACGGCAATGAGTTATCTTTTAAATAGTTTTTCTTATTTCTATATTATAAATGTATTCTCACGAGCTTTATAGCTCACCCCCTTTACCCTCCCCATTCAGGTGACGAGCAAGAGACTGAGTAAGTCAAGGGTTATAGCATCACTCCGATTTATTATATTTATGTATTTTCAAGTTGTACTTTTGGAAGACAAGACTTTAGTTTCATTTCGAGTTCAATTAGTTCAAGTGCATTTTTGTACTTTTGACACTTGAACTCAAAGTTTGTAATTTGGTTTAAAATGTTATTAAAGCTTTGTAAAACTCATCTTTTGGATATTAACGAGATATGGATGTTTTGTTTAAAATCTTCACATTGAGTCATTTAGAAGTTTGTTTGAGTGTATGTTGTTAAGTTTTGGGATGGGTTGATTTAATAAAATGAGAGAAAGTTTCAGGTTTATTCACTGTGGGCCGAAGGAGGCGGTAGCCGTGACGAGGCTGCCTGCTCACCGCCGAGAGCTGCTTCGCTCACCGCGGCAAGAACCCTTTCGCTCGCCGCGGTGAGGGCTTCATTGCTTGCCGCGGCGTGGTAAGCCAAGAGGGCTCGCCGCGGCGAGACATCACACACCACGGTGACGCCCCCTTGTGCTTCCGTGGGATCTTCTTCCTTCCTTTCATTTATATGTTTCACCTCACGCACCACGCACCGCGCTTTCATGTCCGATGTTGGGCTCTAAAAACGGGGTCTAACATAAACTGTCTCATGCAGGGCTCATTAATAACTGTCCCTTATTCGTTTGGAGGATACAGGGCTCATTAAATGTTGAGTCTGGGGCTCTGAATCACTTTTGAGCTCAAAGTTTATTTTCACTCGTTGAGCTTAAATGTAGCGTCCGCTTACCGTAGAGTATACACTGGGATGCCCGTAGGTCATACCGATACATACCCTACGATGAGGGTGCACTACTATACGATCAATTCTATAACTCTCATGGCATCACAATAATAAAGCAGTTCTAAGAGATCGCGTTCACTAAATTTTGAAACCAAAAGAGTACTTCTCATTACTTTTCTGAAAAACCATAAGTACATGCTTCTGTCATAACTACAACTGTACAGATCCAAAAGAACTAACACAATTCCTAGCTAAGTCATCCACAAAATATCCCAAAAGATCCCAGCTGACCGACCTGTGGGCCATGCTCCTCTCGCCGGCACTCACACAGCAGGAAAAG
>JANIHY010144997.1:0-10420 GCA_027479065.1 Erythroxylum brevipes
ATAAATGTAAATATTATAATTAGAAAAATAATAAAATCAACATTTGGCATTTATTTTAATAAGATAACTCTATTAATAAGTTCTAATCTAATTGGATTTCTTTGAACGATGGAGAGTACAAATGGTTTCAATAACCAGAACTTGGTGTCAATAGACTTGATTTAGGCTTAAACAATTTGGTAATTTGATCCAAAATATACAACCTAGGCTCGAATAGTACTCCTAATGGCATAAAAACAGATTTGAAAAAACGGCTTCTAGCTAGGGACTAGAAATTAAAGGGCCCTAAATCTGGCATCACCATAACTTCCCACATTTTGCCCCACATATACCAATCAATCTTCTCTCATATTCCCGTCTCCATCACCAAGTTATCATTGTTTAATACATGCTCATTAGAGTGAAAAGCCAAAATGGTGATGTTCAAGACTTCTTTGGTTCTTTTATCTCTAATGAGCATGTCCTTAATAACTATCTTTTCAATGGTCCATGCCCAAGACACGCCCCGAAGATTATGTCCAAGCACATAATGCAGCTCGTGCACAAGTGGGCGTCGGACCTGTGATTTGGGATGACACGGTGGCTGCGTATGCCCAAGACTACGCTGATCAACGTGCCGGAGACTGCGGTCTTGTTCATTCCGGTGGACCATACGGGGAAAACATCGCAATGAGCAGTGGCGACTTATCTGGTACAGAAGCAGTGAAACTGTGGGTTGGCGAGAAACCCTACTACAATTACGACTCCAACTCTTGCACCAACGGCGAGCAATGTTTACATTACACTCAGGTGGTATGGAGGAACACATGTAGCATAGGATGTGGTAAGGTGAGATGCAGTAATGGAGGAACTTTTATTACCTGCAACTATGACCCCTACGGCAACATCATTGGCGAGAGACCTTATTGAAGATCAGATTCTAAAAATGTTGCAATTGTAGCTGTCATCAAACTGTTTTCTGGTATAAATATAACAAATATATGAATAAAGTTTCAAATAATATTAAGAAAATGACGTCGTTTTTTATCTCTTCAATTTGTTAATTATCGCTAAATAGTGAAAATTAACTTCATCATATATCAAATTTTGTCTTGAATCCCTTTCGAAAAAAAAAAAAGAAGAAATGGTGTCAAATCAATTTGACATGATGAATATTGAGCTTAGGGTTTTTCTTCTTTTAGTTACATCCAAATCTATCGTCCTTCCTGCCCTTATATAAAATAAATTGTGTATTTTCTTAGTAGCCAAATAAGTTGTTACAGGACTTTATACTTAGGTGGGTTGACACTGTCAACACAAAAAATTTTGTACCTAGTTTTGCTTATTATATAAAGAGTAATAATTCATCAAACTTGGGCCTATGATAACTTAATTGGATTAGTGGAAGATCAGCATCCAATGGCAAGAACCAACCTCTCAAGTCTCATCGTACAGAAGGGCTTACAACATGTTAAATTTACATAATTTAATGGAAATATCTTAAAGGACGAACTTTCTCTTTACCTAGAAACCTTTATGAATCTAACTGTATGGAACTACTCTCTAAGTACTTTGCTTGTTAAAAATTACACAAAGTCGGATGGTACAATTCAATTTTAAAATAAAACATAAGAAGGTAAATTTAAATCTACTCCCTTTTTACTCTACACGCCTCAAATATCTCAAACTATATTGATAAGGTCATAATTTGCATATTTATAAGGTTGAATTTTTATATAAATTATATGATATTTTCGCATGTTTGGTTCATTGGGTTGTGTCTATAGGTTTTTTTGTTGTTGAAAAATGAATAAAGTATTATATAGATGAAACTAATACCAAATTACAAAAAGTTCAAGCCTATTTGCTTTAGCTCTTAAGGAGAACTAATTATAGATAGCAAAGCTAGAAAAATAGTCTTATTATGAAAATCTACAAATTACAAACCCCACATGTTCTTCATATCGATCCATAGACAAAAATTCCTGCAAAGGTTTAGCATAGATGAAAGCTGTGATACTATTGATAACTCTATCCGCCAATGGGTATTTCTCTATCTTCTTATTAGTAAACCATCGGTTGTTCCGCTCTTTCTATATGATATATATGGCAATTGTAAATGCTACTTTGTAGAGAGGAACATTGGGTTTGCTCCGTGCTGAACTGTCAATAATCCAAGATAATATTTTCTCCCAATTATATTCACAAAAATTATAAGATTTTACTCTAAATAGCCTTAGTATAGGGACAATGGAAGAACAAATGATCCTTGTTCTCATCAATAATAATACAAAATAGACAAGTTATATCAGAGTTGCCATGCCATTGACTCTTGGTTTGAACTCTATTTTTAAATTTGTGTATAACTTTCTCTAAAATTATCTGATCAAGGAGATATCAATGTCAATTAGAAGATAACACGAAGGACAATAACTTTATAAAAGGTATAAAAAATCAACTCAAACTTGAAGATGCCAAAATAATTAGAGGAGAATGGAGAAGAAGCATCAAATCAATGCAAGTTACAAGTTGTTCACATTGAATTGAAGTGTGCCAGACGTCAAATCATGATATAAAAATTGAAGATGTGTAGAATTACAGGTTCAATCACCTTATAACTCTATTAGATAACTCTAATTATAAGTTCAATCACTTATACAACTTTACTATCTAATCTTAACTTATAAATACGCTTATTAGGGTTTATTAGAAGCAACTTATAGAGGCAGGAGAGACCTAGTAATAGGCTCTTGTCAATCACTTTCTATTATTTTATAATTTTAGGGTTTCTTGGCATTAATGGAAGCTGTAAAGCAAGATTGGACGAGGAGACTTATGACAACTCTTCTTCCATCTCTTTCTTCTTTTCTTTCATTGAAGTTAAGATTGTTTTATTTTTGTTTGTTTCATTATGTGGTTTGCGTTGGATAATCAACTATTAACACATGATTTATTATTATTTTGTTGAATTTATTCCCTTTAATATCAATTATTGGATTTATATATGATCACCATATATTCAATCTTAGAGATTGTATAAAGGATCGAAAGGTGAAGTATAATATGTGAACTAAAAGCACAAATATTCTAGATTTAGATATCTGCAAGAAGTGTGATAACTATCATGTGCTTTATCATATCCTATACTAATGTGATAACCAATAAATCTATGCTTAATAAGTTTAATTAGGTTTTGTGCATGCGAAAGGTAATGATTTCTCATTTGGATATACTTGTGTGCCTTAAGAATACATTAGGTTAATTATTATTTCAACGATAATAATCATTCTTATATGATAATTAAATTATCTAATTATTGTTGGTTTATAAATTGTATTACTTTTCATAAATTCTTGTTTTGTTTTGTTTAATTGTTTAGCTAAGATTAATAAGTGTAGTAGTTATAGTCCTTGGGGGATTGATACTTTGAAATGATCTAGATCTTATTACTTGTTACATAGCATAACAAATTCAATTATGTGCCTATATAGCATGATACATTTCTCCATAATATTTATTAAGGAAAGCCTTCATGGAACTACCTTAAAAAATTCACAAAAATATGACCATATTAAATGTGTAACTCTCTAGTGCTAAAATAACACAAGAAGCCTTGAACCTGCTCAAGGTAAGCATTGAGTGATTCACCCTAGACAGTAAAAAGGTACTTGTTTCATATGTCGTTGACTGATTTAGGAAATGGTACATTCCTTATTTTGGTGCTAATTAATTTATTTTGATGAATGAATTTTGTAGCAATCCCATTTTAGTATCAATTAATTTGCCCTGAGTAATGAAATATTACTCGTCCCATTCTAGAGATGACCAATAAGCTTCGACCAACTATACTTGTCAATTATAAAAATCATATATGTATACTCATCACCATTTTGAGGCCTTAAATTATATAGTCATCAATATTCATTCATTCACATAGTATCCATGCATATGAGACACCAAATCATGAAAAATGCATCCATAAGTTATTAAACGGAGCCATAAGTGCTTACTAATACCCAAAATAATAATTTGCATGCATATTTGTCACTTTATATTTGTAGATCATGCAAAACACATGTAATTCCTCATAAGTCAGTTTCTTAGATCTATCAATTTAGCAAAAACATAATCCTATCAGGTAATCCAAATTAGCTCATTTCACTAATTAACCTGAAAATGAAAATGAAAGAATTAAAACAATTAAAATCTAATAAAGTATTTAATATAAAAAAGTTTATAAAGTTGTGATTGACATATACTAGTAAATTTTGCATGAAAGGAATGTAATACCCAAATACCTCCTAGGAGGATATTTGACTATCATACAAGATAGTACAAACAAACCAAAATATTTCACGGAAGTATAGCATTCAAAATCTTCCATTAGAAGCAAATTCAGAACAAACATACATCATATTATACGCTAAACATAAAACAAACTTGTTTCAAACCAAAAATCAGCCTGAAATATAGTTATTATAAACTTATAAGCAAATCCAAATTCATACACTTCAGATATAAGACAAAAATCAAAACTCAAAAATACATTTTTTGTCAAAACAATAAAACTTTGACTCTTTTGGCCATTGCATTTGACTTGTCCCAGTCTTTAAGTCCTTTTCTCTGAACCTTCATGGGGCAAATCCACCGTGCTAAGCATTTAGCTTAGTGAGTAATAACTAAGCTATGTCTATCCACAATAGGTACTGAATCATGTTATACAAAAGCATATCAACATACTGAAATTCAGAACAGAATAAGATTTATTACTGAAAACACTTCGCATGCTAAAGTTAGATATTTCAATAGTAGGAACATATATAAATACATAACAAATTTTCAGAATAGGGTGTTAACCCATCAGATCAAAAAAATAGGGTTTGTTTCTTATTAAAACTTATAAGAGATCAAAGTACAAAATAAGTTAGACTATATATAAATCCATGAACAGAAGTGGGTAACGGGACTTATACAGAAGATATCATGATTGGCATCACTAAACAAAAGATACCGAAGTCCTGACATTGAAGTGTCCAGAAGAGACCAAAGTCCCGACACCGAAGTGTCCAGAAGCAGCTACAAACCTTTCTAGGCATGTCTATTTACCCACGATTAGGACTTGATAGTTACAAAATCAAATAAGTTCTTTTCATATGCAAAAATAATTAGTCAATCATATACACATGCATCAAATAATTCAGACATTCATTGTCTCGAGTTCAAAACACAATCAGCATAAACATAATTCAATTCAGTACTACACATGATAAATTCATCAACTAATCCACTTCATAAAGTCCTAATTTTTGGTAGAGATGAATATCAGTGTCTTATGAGTCCATTGGTTCAAGAATCGAGTCATTTGAATGTCAAGTGAAGAAGGTATAACAATGAGAATATTGTTTATATTTATTTTAAACTCTCCAAATTTGCATTACCACTCTTCATCAACAATGATTAAGCTAATCTTAACATTCAAATGAATAAGGAATTTTGGATTCTTTATATCAAAGAATTTGTTTAAGGAGCTTAACTCGTGTTAATTATTAAATTATAACTAAATTTTAATCACATTATCAATAATGAATTTTATTTTTTACTCCTAAGATCTTTCAACTTTAAAATTTTAGTTAAAATTAAACATTTTTATATTATTATTTTAAAATATTATGATGAATGCCGGCAAATTAAAGAAGAAAAGGTTGAAAGGGACCTTTAATACATGTAACTTGTCACAAAGTACGCCTATATATATATCTCTGTGTGTGTAAAGCTTCAAATTATAATTGTTAAAACAATTTTGTTTTTATAAATCTTCACTGACTTAACTAGAGCTATCTAATAACTGCAATTAACCATCGTGAGATATCCAATTTGCCTCAACTTAACTTAGTAGAGATATTGCAATATCAATTCAAACTGACAATAAGTCATGTACATGAAAGAGAACAACACTCTATCCTTTTACAATTCTTTCAAATTGAATAGTAGTCGAATACTTAGCCTCTTACGTAAAGTCTTAATGAATAATTCTTTTTACTTGTCTTTCGTGAAAAGTTAGAAAAGTATAACAACACATGTGACATTGGAAGAAAATTGTGAGCTAGAAGACAATAGGTGATGTACCTACATCTGTCTTTGGAAGAAAATTGTGAGATAGAAGACAGTCGGTGATCTTCGTCGAAGTGAGTCTCTTCCGATTAAAGAAAATCATTGAATAATTTTCGTATGGGACTTCAAAATTAAAGAACAAATAAGGAACGTTATTTCGTCTCAACATCATCTTTTCTGTGCAATCTCTCATATGATTGCACAGAAAATATGAGGATTGGAAATGGAATTTGAGGTTTAATTTATTTTTGAATTTTTTCATTTTAAGAATGGGATGTTCACTGATTTTGAGGTTTTAATATAGATTCTGGTTTGGAAATGTTTATAACAAAATAATTAGGAGTTGTTGTCAATTTTCTATAAAAAAGGCTATCCTTGATTACGGAGTCGTAGATGCAAAAAAAGGAAATATGGGAAAGGGATCTTACTTTCTTTGTAATAACATTTGAGCTCATGCATGGTCAACTCTAATATGAGATTTGTATAAGAATATATATAAATACAAACCTTCGTTCAAGGTATAACTTGGCACATTGGTTTGGTCATACTAATTTTAGGATAAGAGACAAACTTTTCATATAGTTTAATAAATCTTAAAAAGATATGACTTTTTAATTTTCAAAAAGAATTCTTTCTAATTTTATTAGTTGGATCAAAAATGGAAAATGTATGGAAAAATAAGTAGTGAAATGCCCCCTGCCGTGCTTGACAAAGTACAACATATGTCGAAGATGGAGAATTGGTTTTAACGGCTGACTCAGTAATTAGAAATGATAAGATAAAACCAACCTGTTCAAATTAGCCTCTTGTTGTAGTTATCATATGCTAACGTTAATTAAAAGTAAGAGACTTAGTAAATGGTCAATAAAATTGAATTTGTTATGTGCAAAATGTCATGTGGAAGCTCTGAATTTTGATACGGATGTTCAATGCTGGGATTTATCTTTAAAATGTTATCTGAAATTGACCGCAACTCATTAATTTCTTGTTTTCTAGTCCACAATGGTGTCTTAGTGCATCACTTATCCAATAAAACTTTCCACAGCAGACATTATTCTCTTGCATTGTATTCGTTCAACGCAACAAAATTTCCACACGAGGTTTCTATATATATCTTTCAATTGCTCCAACATTCATCACCAATTAGCCCAAGTTAGGATTGTCTTCCCACTTTTTTATTAACTTCGCTTTCTGAAAGAAACAATTATGGTGATCAACAGCTTTACTTCTCTAGCAATTGCTTGCTTCGTTGCATTAGCCGTTTTTCACGTATCAAATGCTCAGGACACCCCCCAAGACTACCTAAACGCTCATAACGCAGCTCGTTCACAGGTTCGCGTCGGACCCATGCAATGGGACGAAAAGGTGGCGGCTTATGCCCGAGCCTACATTGACAAGCTCAAGGGTGACTGCAAACTGGTGCATTCGGGGGGCCCATACGGTGAGAACCTTGCAGGGAGCAGCGCCGACATGACGGGCACAGGTGCCGTGAAGATGTGGGTAGATGAGAAGCCAAGGTACAACTACAATTCTAATACATGTGTTGGGGGAGAGTGCAGGCATTACACTCAGGTGGTATGGCGCAACTCGGTTCGTTTAGGGTGTGCTAAAGTTAGGTGCAACAATGGAGGCACTATCATCTCCTGTAACTATGATCCAAGGGGCAACTACGTTAACCAACGACCTTACTAACTTATTTGCAGAACGTACTTGTATCCCGAATCCCGATAAAAATAAATGTATTATGTAAAATAAGGCATGTACCAGCTGCCAGCTGAGAATAATGAATTGAAAATACAATGTATTTTCATATACAAATATACATGAAGATGATGAAAATATTTAGAAAGTATGATCTTATGACCTTGTAATTAAATGAATCTATCCTTTCATCAACACTATGACTGTTCTTTTTTCTTAAACATTTATAAAGAGGCCAAAAGGTTCTTAAAAGAGATAGAAGACAGGAAAAAGGTTTAAAAAGGTTGCTATTCAAACACTTATTTACCCATTCAAAGTAGAAAGGAAGGCCTAAAGGAACAAAGAAGTCAGTTTATAGTAAGCAAAGGAAAGAATGGAAGCGTCAAACGCACAATATATAACGCAGAACTACCAAGAAGAAAACCAGAATCTGTTGAACAGTAGAGCTCATCAGAAAACTAAGATCTATTGAGCTGCTAGTAGCATGTAGAAGGAATATTAGGTAAATAAACCGTAAACGGATGTTATGTGGTATAGATCGTACAAGATATATCTCTTCATTTTCTTGGTAAGATGTTCTAATATCAAAGGCATTTTCTTAACTTTTAGGAGTGTTAGATGCAATCGCTTTAATTTCATATATAGCTTAATGATCATGCAAATGAAAGGGATGAAAACCTAGTTGAAATTGCTTTTGCTTTTGCTTGGAAAAGAAAATACACATAAAAATTTCCCTCAACTTAATTACACCTATTAGAATTCAAACAATAATAAAAGAGAAGATATCTAACAATCAATTCTTCAATTGACTTTTCTTTTTCTAATTAAATTCCGTTTTCAAGCTAATTATTAAAAATAAGATTGTTATTATTAAGCGATCATTTCACCACAATAGCTTAAGCTATTGTGTGAGGCCAACTCAATTAGTTTTATATATTCTCTAACACACCCCTTCAAGTGAAAGTCCTTTGGACTTGAAACTTGCACAAGCCTACTTTACCTTGTGCTTAATTTTAATTAGAATAGGTGGGTGGTAGAATTCGAACTCATGACCGTTTGGTCATAAAGGCTCTGATACCATGTTAAGTGATCATTTTATCACAATAGCTTAATTTATTGTGTGAGGCCAACTCAATTAGTTTTATATATTCTCTAACAATTATGTACCAATAAATGTAGTTATTCATAAGTTTTGATGATTTTAATGTAATTATTAGGCTCTTAAGTGATTATATTTGTTTAAAAAGGGCCCACTGGATAGGTTTTTAAATGACGAATTGAGCATTAATTAGAACAAGTCCTCGCCTGCTGGTGTTGCTATTCGCTTGTCATGAATATTTCCTCGTTTCTTCCGTAAATTCGTAAGTCAGATTGATCGAATTTTCATTAATTAAAAAAATCAAGATGATGTTATTTTACGGCGAAAAGTGCAGATTATTCGAACAAATCCTCCATAGACGAACCTAACTTGACACCCGAATTAAACTTCTAACTGTTCTTGTCAAATAAATGATTTGACTGGAAATATTACTGACATTAGAAAACTTAATTAAAAAATTAATAAACATATTTAAATAGAAAATTGACTATAATAAGATATTAAAAAACGCATAACAATCATGATATATAGACATGACATATTAATGTCGCACTAGTTTCGTATCCCAATTTGCTTTTATGTTAATTAAGAAACGATTTGATTCAAACATTTCTGAATATTTAATTGAAAAATTCAGGAAAAATATTCAATTAAGAAATTGCGAATAATAGAATAATAAAATTATTATCATGTCAATAAATAATAAATGTTTTCCTGTAATTTATTAGAAAATTTGATTCCACTGGATATAGATTATGCATAGATATCGGCCTTTGATTATTGCCTGCACGCTTCACTTCACTTTTTTTTTGTTTTTTTGGTCAATCTTTCGTGTCTCGCTTTATCAGATATTTTGGAAAGGAACGACCATTTTGTGGTTGGAATTCTAAGACATGGGTGTCGTATTTTTCCAATTTTGTGGTTGGAATTCTAAGACATGGGTGTCGTATTTTAACTTTTAAGAAAGGAACCACTTTTTCTGTCATTGGAATTCTAAGGTATGGGTGTCGTTTCGTCGGATGTTCTGGCTGGACCATTTGTTTTTGGAATACTAAGGTAAGGTTTGAGTCTCTATTCCATTCCGTGGGTTACGCTGTGGAAGACTTTTCATCGGTACGATCGTGAATACCGTTTCATAACAGCCGGTACAACTTTTAAGAAAGGACCACTTTTTTCTGTTATTGGAATTCTAATGTATGGGTGTCGTTTGTCGGATGTTCTGAATGGGCCATTTGTTTTGGGAATACTAAGGTTTGAGTCTCTATTTCATTCACGCTGGGGAAGACTCTTCGTCGGCAGGAATGTGAATACCATTTCATAATAGCTACTATATGTATCGTACGAAACTAAAATTACTATCAAATAAAAGGTCGGCCCATTTTAGATGAGAGAATAAATAATCAGTTGTACAATTTCATGGTGAGCATCAAAATACCGGGAAGTCCAGAATTTTAATTGCGTACAATTTTGGATACGGGAGCAACAAAATGCTGTGTAAAATTAGAAGATATTCCAGAAGCAGCAAAAAGA
>JANIHY010145055.1:0-10414 GCA_027479065.1 Erythroxylum brevipes
GCAATCCTTGGTATAAATTGTTTTTGACCGGTTTCCAAGGTCGATTTTCTTAAATCGAACGACAAAGCCGCGATCAGAATGCATTAAAATCATCTTTTCATAATACCTAATGGGTTCATACACAAATAACCGAACAATAAAGAATATCGGGTTATTCATATGCAATACCTAAATCGATTAACAAAGGATAACACAATCAATTTCTACTGAGAGAAAGAAAATAATAAAAAATACTTAACCCAGTCGTCCACGTCAATGTTGCCTCTGAACTGGTGTCGGGAAGTATAGTCCTTCATGAATCTTTCTTGAAAAAATGCTTTAGCCTGCATGTTGTAGCCTTCATCGAAGACCCCTTCGGTTCTCCTTCATCGTGTAATTAAGCAACCCACTCTCTGCTGCACCTCTTTATGCACGCCAGCTCTCCACGCCTGTGCCAACTCTCATTGCCACACCTCTCTTCACCCTCTCATAGTTGCTTGCCCACTATAGTGTGATGGGACAAGTAAGGTTGGGGGTTTTCTTATTCACGCCACTATTCGCTCCCCCATGGTTGCTGGGATATGCATTACATTTTATGCGTACACTACGAACGAATACGCTTGCATTCAATGCAAAATGCAGATGTATTCGTTACGTTCAACGCAAAACGCAATCGTATGCGTTGTGTTGAACATAATGTATATGTTCAGCGTAAAACACAGATGCACATGCATTGTGTTTAACCTATATGCATTGCCCAATTATGATTGCACTGCGTTTTCTTCATTTGCACTGTCGTTTTGACTCTTTTTCCAACTACTTGCTTTAAAATTTTTCTTCTTCTTTGTGTTTCATTTTTTTTATCTTTTAATTTTCTTCTTCTTGTTCCATAAAGAAAAGTAAAATTTGATCTTCAAAAAATAACCTAAATGCAGTACTTTCGACTCACTTTAATTTCTTTGCTTCCAAATTGTAATAAAATCATATATAAATTAAAGTGAGTATCTTAAATATTTTCATATAATTAATCACTAAGTGTAAATGATTAAATATATCAACAATTAAATATATATCACTTTTTGTTAATTTTTTTGTGGTGTAATCTTTTCAATTTTGGGAAGAAAAGAAAGCAATTGTAGAGATAGTGTGAGTTTGAGGAAATGATTTGATTTAGGTACATGTAAATAAGTTGTGTTCAGATGTGGAGATAGTGCGAGTTTGAGGAAATGGTTTGATTTAGGTACATGTAAATATGTCATATTTTTTTTCTCTTTTATATTCAATTTCTTTTACTTTTCAATCAATGGGAATGGACATCTTTTTCAAATGATTGAAATCATCACAAACATAAAATATTAATAGCAGTAAGTACATCCCATTGTTATAGGTGGCACGGAAATTTAAAGAAAGATGATTGGCCTTTTACTTTACTTCAATGTCTCATTTTTCAAGGTCATCAAAAAAGATTTAGGGGCACTTGGTTCATATAATGTCCTCAACATTCAATTTACTCATCTAAAATATTGTACAATTCATTGACATAACTATAATATCCATCATTCTGTTGCTACATTCAAATCAAGTAAATAGTTTAATACAATTTAATTTCCCCCTGATGATGCTAATGATGTAAAATATTACATCTATACATAATACCTTAACCAAAAGCTTTAATTGATACAAAATAATCAGGTAAACACTACAAACTTTGTTTGCATCACAATTACAACATTTCCAACTAATAAAAAATAATCGGTTTAGGCAACATCAATTGCATCATAAGTTTATAATACTTATAAAAGTGATAATATGCTCCCTCGCATGATTCATGGACTAGAAGATGGATAGACGAATCCAAGCACCAAAGACCTTTTTAAATGACTTGGTAATGTGAACAAAATATGAACTTTAGTAGGATCATTATTAAATAAGATAGTAGCCTTACCTACGTCCATTTGAGATATGCCAATATTAAGAAGTTCATTGATGAGCTTTTGCATCTTCTCATTAGTTAGGGAATCAAATTTAGACTTTGCAATCAAAGCATTTGTAGCAGCTGCATATTGTGATGTCATTTGTTCGCAGATAGATTCAAACTTAACAATGAAGTTGTCTAACTTTGAGTAAATAGTTTTATGAAGTATTGCTGGTTTTTTTCTTGTAAAAACTTTCCTTTTCTTGGTGAGAGGGTTTTTTTTGCTTTTTTTTGTATAGGTGTTTGAAGGAATAACTAGGGATCCTTGCATATTAGAGACCACAACAGGTTCATTTTCTAGGTTCGATGAAGAATATACTATCATATTCTTTAGGCATTTAGCCTTAGCACTTGCTTCAGTTATATCCTGAACTTTGAGTCCCATGGTTCTATCTTTACCCCACATTATGTCCAGTTTGTGCAAATATGAAAATTTAAAATTCCACATTCCAATTGAATTCTTGTGATTTTGTAAAAAAGAATTATAGGAAGAACAAGATTAAAAACTTCAGAACAAGAAAATGTTATAATTATGAAGAATGAAACTAATAAAATAAGAGCTCAATCAACTTTTGATTTAGATGTCCTTACTAAACACCATTCATCGAACTATTGTTTCTCATAATTGATCTTATGCTCAATGTCATCCCACTGACAACCACTTTGCATACACATTTTAGAAATTGGATTGTACTTGTTTCTTAGCCATTTAAACTTAGAGTCAATGTGGGGATTAGTTTCCTTAATCAAAATTGAGAATCTTGCTTAAGAACATCTTATGTACTTCAACCATATAATTGTTCTTAAATCCCCCATTTACTTTCCATAAAGGATTGCAAGCTAGTTTATGCAAAAACGTTGACCAAAAATTTAACCTCATCATCCTTCCAATATTGCTTATTCTTTCCCCTCCCACGAGTAGCTGTAGACATTCATAATAAAAGTACGACAATGTAAGAGTTATTAAGGAAATACATATAACAAAAATAACTTTGCTAAAAATTCTGAATACAATGACATCATCTAATAACTCACTTACACAGAGTTAACCAAACAGAGATGTTCACATGGGTTCATTTTAAAAGTAATCCAATAACTCTTAGTTATATATTGCTAATACTAAACAAAAAGAGATGTTCAACATTCCGGTACATTAATCAAAATCAAAACATTTCAACAATCTAATAATCTGCATATGAAACAAACATATCTTAAATTAATAATCCACCTCAATGTTATTGGACCTAGTTGTCCATATATTATACACATTGGTTGCCTTATTACTTTTGAATGTCAACCACTCATCAGTTGGACTAATTTGTGTAATGTATTCCATTTTATCATCTTCATCACTCTCATCTCCCTCACTCTCCTCTTCATCTTCAGTGATTGAATTTTGTGGATCAAAGTTTATGAACTTGCGAATCAAGTTGTGTAGAAGGGAACAAGCCATTATAACGTGAACTTGGGTTTGAATTGAGAATAATGAAGGGGATGCAAAGATCTTCCATCTTCCTTTCACCAATCCAAATCATCTCTCAATAACATTCCTTGCTTTAGAATGTCTTATATTGAAGTATTCCTCTACCGTCTTTGGTTGATGGCCATCTAATTCTTTGAGGTGATAGCATTGCCCTTGATATGGAGCAAGAAATCCATTTACATTGCAATATCCAGAGTCAACCAAGTAATAACGTCCTTCATAATTGAACAATAAGTTATCATTGAGCATCATAACTCAAAGAGAAACCAAATTGGATATTGTAATAGAAATTTGTCTCTAGGGACTCATAGACTATGAGGCCTTGAGATCGCATCTAAAAGCACATGACCATCATATGCAGAGCCTTCCCAACTAGGCAATACATATATGAACAACATGTTTGGGCAACAAACACCTAAAACATTTTTTGAAATACATCATTTTTTTATACGATATCGGGGCTTATCTTCACTAAAATGTGTAACTTTAATTAGTTTCCCGTCTAAGGCTCCTAGGTAATCCTAAAAATTAAAAAAACGTACTTTGTCACATAAAAGTTTTGATATTAGTGTTATAGGTTAATCATAACGTTCAATTACCTGAAAACATTTCTATCTCTCATCTTGACAATCCTGAGTAATAGGCTCCCACTTTTTGAGAAAAATATGATGCAATCTCATATTTGCATAAAGAACTTAATGGAATTGTTGACTTATGGTTTCTTTACTTTAGAGAAAAAGTAGGTTGGTTGTCCTACTCTTTTTATGGTGAGTTAAGGTGTACATGAACATTGCTACAAGCTCTTTTATGGATGTGTTCCTAGTGGTTTTTAAACCCCCGGCATCTCTTACCATATCACACAATATCCTAAAGGTTGCCCCATCTATACAAAGTTCACTAATGCAGACATTATCACAATCCATGGTCAATCTAAACATTTGTCTCATTCTATCAATCCTTTTTTCTTCCTTTGCTTTAGTTTCACAGACCTTATCTTGAAGGTATACAAAATAGGTAACATAATGGATAACAAATAAGAAAACCATCATATTATTTGTTGTTTGTTGAGTTATCAAAAGGTGCTATGGTTATGTCGTCGTTCGCTAATAGGGGGTGAGCCATGTTGATCTACATTAAAAAATTCAGAAAGTAATTGCCCACCATGTAGATAGGGCATATTGAAAAGCTAGGTAATAGCAGCGGAAAAGAGATAAAACAATAAGCAAAGGTAATAGAGAAAGATGATAAAGAAGTTGAAGAACTCTTTTTACTGTTATTGCCTCAACTGCTTACATTATCACTATTCATAGCTATGTCATATGGATTATAATAATAGTTTTCACTTCGAGATCATTAATTTCATCTTCCAAGAAAAGTGAGATATGTCAATGATGTACTCTTGAAAGTGAAAAGAAGAAGATCAGTTCCTATGCATACTTTAAAGTTAATAGCTGATATACTTCTAATTTCCAACCTTGATAAAAATATATCGAGTTTTAGTCAATTGAATATTAAAGGATATGAATGAACTTGGCCAGTGGTGAATGAGTGATAATTGATATTAAAGGAGCTCAAATTGATTAGAATTTGCATAAAGAACAAGCTTTGTTTTATTGAGTAGAATGTTAAGAAAAGTCTTTTGAAGAGAATACTTTTATATATGTTGTTAAGTTGCCTATGTTAATTAACAAATTATTAACATGACATATCATAATGGGACATGTTTGTTTTGATGCATTTAAAAATATGAATGACAATGATGTTATACAAGATCTTTCTAAAGTGATTAAAACTTAAGTAATTTGTCAATCATATCAGCTTAGTAAGCAACTAAGATTTTCTTTTACAAACTTCTTGGAGAGCAAAATAAAGGTTAGAACTACTTCACTCTAATGTATGTTAACTTATGAGTGAGGTTTCACTAAATGAGAGTAGATTCTTCATGTTATTTATGTATGACTATAACAGATATAGTTGGATTGCATTTTTGAAGTAAAGGTTAAAGTGCTTATTAAATTCAATAAGGCAACAACCAAGAAGGGATGGGATGCATTTATAAAAGGGAAAATTTTCATGATAAATAACAGTGAATTAACAGCATAGTAGTAAAACATCATCAACCTAAAGAAAAAATGTAACTTAAAATCGAAAGACATTGCATTGAGTTGTCCTATCCTTTTCCTTCCACGTTCAATCATATGGACATTTATATTGTGCATAAAATAGGAGCTACGAAATCTAAGAAATGCAAGTGTAAATGAAGAACTTACAAGAACTCGATCTGGGTATTTCTTGATGATCTTGTTAGATTCTTGGAATCGTTTACCTACATCATAACCATAGACAATGTTTAATGTAAATAAATATATATGATTTCTAACATCAGGTGTCCTATTGCCAAAGAAAGTAGGAGAAAGCAATAAACGCGACAAACTTGGAGATGAAAGACCAAACAAACTTAAAAGACTGTGATTGTAATAGAAGATACATTATGTATATGAAGAAGGATGTTTACAAAGAAAATCATCAAAGTAGTCAAATGAAAACATAACATCTCACAGAAACAACTGATTTTAACTTCTATAAAGGCCAACCATAGGATATAGTGCTGCAACCATGACGACTCTTGCAGAGACTCCATAAATCAAGCATCCATTAATGGAATAATATGTACAACGTATAGAAACTTGTGGAAAGGAGTTAACTTCAGTGGTAAAGTTGAAATCCACATATGAAATAGCTAGTGAACAAACCGTATTCAATCTAGTTATACGGTGCATCAATAAAAAAAGAACATGCCTTAATCATACTCAACCACCAGTTTCCATCCAATCATCTTTGAAAATGCTAATCAAATGGAAGCAAAGATTAGTAATGAAACCCATAATATCCTAAGCTGGAAAGCCCATAAAACCAAAATATTGAATTCAACAATTAGACTATGTAACTTTGTATTCAATATATAGAGAAAAAAGATAACCAATCATCTTTGAAAGTTGATGTATTTGGTTCCTTTCTCTTTCTTTCTCTAACTCCTCTTCTAGGTCACACTCATATGTCACCAGAAGCTTGTTTCCTCTGTCTTCATTACCACCATTTGCTGATGAATATGCATAGGATAAAGAAGATGGTGAAGAAGAAGAAGAATGAATGAATGGTGGTTGGTGAAGAAGGAAAATGGGAAGAGGAGTGGAGGACCTCAGTGTGTAAACAATTCTTTGTAAATGGGTCTTTACCACATTGATGGTGTCAGTTTGTAAATGCTAGAACCCATATTCAAAATGGTGAAGAAGAATGAATAGTGGTTGGTGAAGAAGTGAAATTGAAGGACTAGACTAGAGGATAAAAGGAATTGAAGAATTAAAATAGCAAAAGGTGAAGAAAACAAACCCCCAAAATCATAATCACCAATACAAAAAAAAGGTATCTCACAATCGTTGTTTACAGAGGATTCTTAAGAAAGAAAAGAAAGCTATAAGATTACCTAATCGCGGCTCTCTCAACTAGTGTATGGTGTTCCTTCATTTTATAGGTTGCTCCTTTAGCTTCATCAAATCTGAGCAAAGAATTAGTGTGAAAAATGATTTCACAATCACAGAAACAGATGCGTGAGAGAAGAGGGTATCTTGCAAAATACAAAGGGTTTAATACTATGAGAGACGAATTGCATATGGATTATGTATAATTTTCACAAATTTTCAAGAAGTCAATACAAAGTTAGGGCAAAATGGGCACCAAATATATGGACCAATGACTCCCAATGGAGTAATGCCCGAAAATGAGGAATCAAAGTATAAGCCATCTAATCATAATTCCTTACCAAGAATTTCTTTTCATTCCATACCCATTCTTCTTTCCTCATACCCACTAAACAAGCATAACCTTAATGTTCTTCTTTCTTTCAAAGAAAAAGTAAGGCTAATCAAGAGGCTTCTAATTTCATAATAGAAAAGTTCCTGAGTTGGAAAAACCATCAATTTAGATCACCTATTCCCGTTACTCTATTCTTACCCTATTCTATGAGCATCCATCCATTCAATTTTTATACATCCCATTTATTAGATGGATGGATGTTCATGGAATAGGGTAGGAAAGGAGTAATGGGAACAAGTAATCTTTTGCTCAAATGTCAATGTTTATTGCAATACCTTTATAATGAAATTTTATTTTAACATACAAACTACACTTTGGAAAATTAACAAAAAGAATAGACATAAGCCCTTCCAAGGAGGAGATATATGTATAAGTTTGAGATTGTTGTAATTTGGTAGTAACTAATAATATCTAATTACAAGGAATGAACTCATAATATTCAACCTTATAAGTTAGATTTGGGCTTCCCCTACTTGATCATAATATACCAGTAAAGCAAGAACAATCCAAAACAAAGTCTAATGAATATGTCTATAGTCGAAGAATCCACAATTAGGGGGTAATCCAAAAAATTTGCATTAAGTACTTTTATACATTTAGTACAAGTGACTGCCCAATGTCTAGTAGAAAGGGGAAACCTCTACAAAATCGTATCATGAATTTTGTTAAATGAGAATCATTTTCTCACTTAATTAATAGCTGGTAGTTTGTGGTAGGTGAAAAGAACCACTTGAATAGAGCATTTTATAAATTAGTCGTATCCTGCCGGTCGAGTGACTAGATTATACTTAAGATATTGCCAAGCCAGTAAGCACATGCTAGAACTAGGAAAGTGACCTTGAAGCAATCAACACCTACGCAAGTACTACTTCCTTGTTTGGCAACTTCTGCATCATTCATGTAAACAGTAAGAAGATCTGACAAGAGAAGTGCTCCGATGGGATTGCTTGTCATAAATAAAGTTCTAAGTAAGACATCAAGCCTAAAAAGTAGCATCCAGAATATGCATGACTAATGCAAAATATTAGGGGTTGGAGCACCCCCTATTCCTGTTAGGGTGCTCCAACCTTGTGCCACTTAATTTGATCCACATATTTGTATAGACTCAAAACCCCCTTCTTCCTCCCCTATTTCATTTTCTCTCTTCTTAAAACCAAACGATGTTGTTTTAAATAGCCCTATAAGCCACCTGAAACCCCCTTTTGCCTCCCTTCTTTCATTTTATCTCTTCTTCCTTACTTCATAATTGTCGATCCATCTTCCACCCAAGCATTCAACGCCAATTTTTGCTTGTTTTGGTCCATCGTGTGTCACTTTCAGGTAAGTTTTCCCTTAGGTTTCCCAATGTCTCCAAAAAATTCATTGTTAGTGATGAACGTGGGTGGGGTTTCACAAATTGTGGATATATGAACGTAGGTGCGTGGGTTTTTATGGATTGTGGTTATAATGCATTTTTACGTATTTTCGTTGGTTTATTTATTGGTTGAATGTGTTTTTGTTGGTAAATAATGGAAAAATGTAGTGATTTTGTTATTAGTTAGAGATGAATTCGGGTTGCCTATGAATTGTTCGAAGAAATGTATCTTAGGGATGTTGGTGAGACTTGGTTAATGCCTTGGAATCTAAAGAAAAAACCTAGAGTAGTTACATAATACTTGCCATGGAAAATTAATGAATTATATGGAAGGATTTCATGTAATAGAATGAAATTAGACAATTATATGGAAGGTGATATTTGTGAAACAATTAATGAGCAATTTTTATGTATTAATATGGTAGAAGTTGAATATACTTCAATATTTGATTCTATACATAATTCTTTGAAGTATTCATGAAAGTTGTATATCTTGAATTCGTCTTTCAAACCATCTAAATAAGACCTAAATCCAATATCTCTAGGAAAATTTATGACAATTGTAAACTTCTTCTGTGTTACTGTTCATAAATTTCTTTTGGGTTACTGTTCATCTTATGTCTTCTGTTTCATTTTTGATCCTCCACAGGATAGAATTTATCTTTAAGGTCTTCATCAAAGTTGTATCTCTTGAAGTTCTCTTTCAAACCATCTAAATAAAACCTAAATCTGATATATGTAGAGAAAGTTATGATAATTGCAAACTTCTTCTGTGTTATTGTTCATAAATTTCTTCTGGGTTACTGTTTATCTTACATCTTCTGTTCTATTTTTGATCCTTTAGAAGATGGAATCTTTGAGTCTTCATGAAAGTTGTAGCTCTTGATGTCCTTTTTGAAAAAATCCAAAGAACAGCTAAATCCGATATCTGTAGAGAAAGTTATGATAATTGCAAACTTCTTTTATGTTACTGTTCATAAACTTCTTCTAAGTTACTATTCATCTTACATCTTCTGTTCCATTTCTGATCCTTCAAAAGATGGAATTTGTCTTTTAGATCTTCATAAAAGTTGTAGCTATTAAATTCCTATTTCTAACCATCTAAAGAATACCAAAATTAGATATCTCTAGAGAAAGTTATACTAATTGTCCCACGATAAATTCAATTTGATTGAGGATAAAACCAGATTGGATTCTTTTGGCCATAACTTCTTCTCTAGAAACTAAAATTACTTGATAAAAAATAGTAGCTATCTGAAATGAAGTGAGAGAGATTGAGTGAAAAACGTGGGACGGGTATAGTGTATGTGTCTTTAAATACTATGAATTGGTATTATTCCACTGAACATGCTTCAATATTTTGATGATTTCAGGATCGGTAGAGCTCCAAATGAGATGATTCCTAATTTTTGGTGAATTAGAGACATGGAGCTACAAATGGTATGAAGAAATTGGAATCTAATTCAGTTTCTAAGATGTTTAAATTTTGGATAGAAGTTGTGTATAGTATACTGATTTGGACAAGAGTAGTCCAAAATTTTTTGAAGTATATCTTCCAAATCACTGAATCAAATTGAATCATTTTGGTGTCATTAGAAACTTAAGACAATGAGGGACATCTTCTGAAAGAAAGTGTTATGTTAGAATGTTCAAGGTTACTCTTGACAAGACACTTAAGTATAAAAGACATAAGGCATAATTGGAAGGAAAAATGGGACAATTCTCAATCATTAAGGGCATAATTGGAAGA
>JANIHY010145124.1:0-10410 GCA_027479065.1 Erythroxylum brevipes
CCCCTTTTTGATAATGACAAAACATTTAGAAATTGTTTAAGAAATGAAAACAAAGAAACATTGATCAAGGTTTTTATGCCTTATCTTTTTAGTTAGATTGTCTCCCCCTCAATCATATAAATCAATGAATTCAATAAACTTGCAAAATCAAATTCATAAATTTTGTATAATCCATAATTTTAATTTCAAATCAAGATAGATTGAAAAACATGTTATGATCCATATAAGCCAAAACAATTTTAACACATAGTACTCCCCCTTTTTGTCACAATCAAAATAATTAATACAAACCAACAAAAATAGCAATCACATTAATAAAGGAGCAAATTATCAAAACACACATGTCCATGGTCTCAAGTAGCAATTCAACACAAAAAGAAAATTACAAACAGTACGAAGAACATACTATGAAATGTCGGTCTAAAGCAAATTCAACAACCATCAAGATGAAGAAGTATCATCATGTCTACAGCCTAACTTATCAAAAATTTTCTTAATGCTTTTCTCCAATCGCATGAGCATACTTTGTTGATCATCAAGACGATCATTTAATTCTTCCAATTGATCTCTAATTTCCCGAAGTTCGTCTTGAGATACCTCACTCCGTCGCACACTACTTGGTCTTGAGTTGCCAGGACGATCATCGGCCCTCTTGGAATGTTGCCTCCTAGGCACTTGTTCACTTTCCAAAGTCAGACCTAGCTTCTCCACATGATATGAATATACCCATCCTTTCTCAACTGTTTTGACCAACTTCATACTTCGTAAATTGTAAGGAGTAAATCGCTAACTCGACGGATAAGGATAATGATCATAAGAACTCACATTACATTTTTGCATCTTAGAAATGTGAGTTATCAAAGCTCCATTTGACATCCCTTTTTGCTTGGCTGTTTTGCCCTTAAGCTCACCTCTTAATAGATTCGCCTTTTTCCGCATCATCTGAATGATTAGACTGGGAAAATTTATTTTCCTCCCCTCTTCCAAATGCTAGAGAATTTCTTTATCTAAAGATGTAATGTGATTATTACTTGCTTTCTTTGGATAAACCACACGATTAATGGCATAATGTAACAGTCTACAATTCAAAGGCAAGTCCATTGCCTTATAAGGTGAGGAATGATCTGAACATAACCTAGAAAGTAATTCATCTCCTTTTGCTTCAATATACCCAAAATTCTCTTCAGCCTCCTCATCCGTATCTCCATCTTCATGTCTCAATATGTTCAAATCTAGGAAAGAAGCACTTGGTCTAACTCCACCCTTAGGCAATTGAAACCAAATTGACAAATAATCTTCACAGATAAAGAGTTCTTTTCCTTGAATGTTTGATTTCAAATGCACTCCAATATCTACATTACTTCGAATCACCACAAGATTGGCATAAAACTCTCTTACCATATCCTCATAAATATTGTCCGTATACCCCAAAAAATACCGCAATCCTAGGCTTGTAACATCAGAGAACAATTCCGTATATTCACTATGGTCCAATTCTACCCAATCAAATCGCATGGAGGGAATAAGGACTTCGGTTTTTAGTACCTGATAATATAGATTTTGTGCTTCTTTTGAAACGAACCGTGACTCAATCTCTTCATTTTCTCTTTCAATACCGCCCTTTGAAGATGACCCACGCACTCGTGGACCTTGTGGAGGGGTTTTTGCCTGTTTGTCTTTGCCTTTGCCTTTCCCACTTAATTTTCGTGGAGCCATTGTGAAAGATTTGAGGATTTTAGAGGGATAGAAACAAATTTCGAAAGTTAGGGTTTGGAATGTCGTGAATGAGATTTCAGAGGAAGGAGGATGATTTGAAGGTTTGATAAGTGGGTTTAGTGTTTTTGAAAGAGGATTGAGAATGGGTATGTTAGATTTGAAGAAAACGGAGGATAATAGTCGACTAGGAAGAAGAGTTTTCGAAGGAGAAGAGATAGCTTTTCAGAGATTTGGGGGAAATTTTGAGTTTTTTAAAGAAGACTTAGATGACTTATAGTCGACTAATAAAATTAAGAGTGGGGGTTGTCTAACATAGACCTAGTCGACTGGTCGAAAAGGATTAGTCGACTGGTTGGGAAAAAATATGTGTATTAGTCGACCAGTCGAAGACTATTAGTCGACTATAACTATAATACTTCAACAGACAAATCAGAATAACTCGACTAATTGCTTAACCTTAGTCGACTTAAACTCCAATTAGTCGACTAGAATATTGCTAAACTCCAAATAAATCACATTTTGCCCTAAGTGTAGATCATGATGATGTATTTTCAGATGGAGTTGCATATTTGCCTAATATCTTGACCATTTTGTTGTGCTAATGTGTGCATAAAATTACAATCAACCAATAGAATTCAAATTCCAAGTCTCAATTTAATGTTCACAAACAATTCTTCTTTAAGAGGTTTTGTAAAAATGTCAGCCAATTGATCACTAGAAGATACATGTTTCAAACAAATGTCACCTTTCAAACAATGATCACGTATAAAATGATGTCTAATCTCAATATACTTTGTTCTACTATGCAAAATTTGATTTTTACTTAAACAAATTGCACTGGTATTATCACAATAAATTGGAATATTTTTAACCACAATACCATAATCAAGCAATTGATGTTTAATTCAAAGAACTTGGGCACATGCACTTCCAGCTACTACATATTTAGATTCAGCAGTGGAAATAGCTACAATAACTTGTTTTTTTACTCGCCCACGAAATTAAGGATGAACCTAAAAAATGACATAAGCCACTAGTGCTTTTTCTATCTACCCTACAGCCACCATAGTCAGCATCACTATAAGCATATAAGTCAAAAGATTCACAACCAGGATACCATAAACCATGATTAACAGTTCTACTCAGATGTCTAAAAATTCTTTTGCAGGCACTCAAATGAGAAATTTTGGGACATGCTTGAAATCTAGCACAAAGACACGTGACAAACATTATATCTGGTCTAGAAGTAGTTAAATATAAAAGAGAGCTGATCATACCTCTATAAAGTTTTTGATCAACATCTTCTTCATGTTTAGAATTTTCCAAGACCAGATTTGATGTCATTGGTGTTGCTGCTACTTTGCATCCTTCCATGTTATACTTCTTAGAAGCTCTTTGGTATATTTAGATTAGTGAATGAAGATGTTGTTTTTGTATTGTTTGATTTGCAACCCAAGAAAGAACTTGAGTTCTCCCATCATGCTCATTTCAAATTCACTTTACATGAGATCACTAAATTCTTTGCATAAAAATTCATTAGTAGCACCAAAAATAAAATCATCAACATATATTTGACAAATTAGCGTATCTTTATCAACATGTTTAATAAACAACGTATTATCAATCTTACCACAAATATAACCATTTTGAGTTAGAAAAGTACTTAACCTTTCATACAATGCTCTAGGTGCTTGCTTTAACCCATAAAGTGCTTTCTTGAGCTTGTAGACATAATCTGGATGTTCATGATCTTCAAAACCCGGTGGTTGTTTGAAATAAACCACTTCTTGGATGTAGTCATTTAGAAACGCACTTTTGACATCCATTTGATTTAATTTGATCCTCTTATGAGATGCAAAAGAACATAATAGTCTGATTGCCTCCAATCGAGCCACAGGAGCATATGTCTCATTATAATCAAGGCCTTCTTCTTGATAAAATCCTTGAGCTACTAACCTTGATTTATTCTTGATTACTTCACCATTCTCATCATATTTTATCCTATTTACCCACTTGACTCTAATGATAGTTTTGTCTTTTGGTGGAGCTACCAAATCCCATACATTATTCCTCTTGAATTGATTAAGCTCTTCTTGCATAGCTAATAACCAATTTTCATCTTCAAGAGCCTCTTTTACATTCTTGGGTTCCACTAATGAGATGAAGGCTGAATTGCTCTTGTGTTCATAAATATTTCTTCTATTTCTCAAACCATCGTCTAGGCTGCCAATAACTTGCTCCATAGGATGATTCTTTGCTCTTGCCCAAGTTTTGTTACTTGGTACATGATCTTCTTCATTTAGCTTTAATTCTTCAATCTTGGATTCCACTTCTTCAACTCCATTTCCTAAAGTTCCTGCATCATCATCAAAACAAACCTTTCTCGGGGGTGAAATCATATCATTGAATTTAACATGAATACTTTCTTCAACACACTTAGTTCTTTTGTTATAAACTCTAAAAGCCTTACTAGTTAGAGAATAACCAAGAAATACATCGACATCAGATTTTGAGTCAAAATTTCCTAAGTTATTCTTTCCATTATTATGAATAAAAACTTTGTAATCGAATGGGTGAAAGTATGAAATGTTGGGTTTCTTACTTTTCCATAACTCGTATGGTGTCTTGTTTTTGTCTCGTCTGAGATGTACCCTGTTGATAACATAGCATGCAGTATTGATTGCCTCCACCCAAAATGTTTTAGGAAGATTGTATTCATTCAGCATAGTTCTTTTGATAACATAGCATGCAGTATTGATTGCCTCCACCCAAAATGTTTTAGGAAGATTGTATTCATTCAACATAGTTCTACTCATTTCTTCAAGTGACCAATTTTTCCTTTTTACAACACCATTTTTTTGTGGTGTTCTAGGTGTTGAGGAGTTGTGCTCCATTCCATATTTATCGCAAAGCCTTTCGAATGGTTCACACTCAAATTCACCTCCGTGATAGGTCCTTATTGCAATAATTGTCAAATTCTTTTCATTTTGAACCAACCTACACCACTTAGTAAACTCGTTAAAGGCATCACTTTTATTTGTAAGAAATCTCACCCAAGTAAATCTGGAAAAATCATCAACAATTACAAGAACATATAATTTACCACTTAGACTAGCATGCCTAGATGGTCCAATCAAATCCATATGAACAAGTTCAAGAATGCGTGATGTACAAATTTATTTCTTTGGTTTGAACGATTCCCTAACATGTTTGCCTTTCAAGCAAGATTCACATAAGTGATCTTTAACAAATTTGATCTTAGGCAAACCTCTCACTATATCTTTTTTAGAAAGCTTATAAATTAAAGGCAATGGTGCATGTCCCAACTTTCTATGTCATAAAAATGCATTTTCTTCTAATATCACCAAACATTTTTCATTAAAAGAACTATCATCATACAAATCAACAATATACGTATTATCATGTCTCAAACCAATGAATGTAACATTTTCATCCTTCTTAACCATACAATGTAGCGCCCCCTTACCGTAGGGTACGCACCGGTACGCCCGTAGGCCGTTCCAATACATATCCTACGATGAGGGTGCACTACGAACGATCATTCTATATTCCACATGGCATCAATCAATTAAAAATGCATTATCAAAAATCACTAAATTTTTAAAACTAAAAGATACTTCTCATTCATTTCTTAGAAACCATAAGTTCACAATTCTGTCGTAATTACAACTGCACAAATCCAAAATGAACAGTAACAACTCCTAACTAAGTCATCCTCAAAAGATCCCAGCTGACCGACCTATGAGCCATACTTCACTTGCCAGCGCTCACACAGCAGGAAAAGTCACGCTAACTGGAGCTAGGAGTCTACTATCGCTGTCCTGAAAAATAAATTGCAATGTTGGGTGAGTTTGCGAACTCAGTGAGAAACCATCATCGATGGTCCACCCAACTCATGCATATACAACAATTCATATAATATCCCATATTGTCACAATTGTTAATTATCTCAGGCATTGTCAATTTTACACGTTCAATATCACCATATAACACTTATCAGACGAATAAACAACATTAACACCTTTTTATTCCCACATTCACACATAAAAGTTACACTCATGAACTTTTCCCATTATTATCCATTCTTTTCTGAGTTGTGACTGAGCGCTTAGCAGTAACATAATTCAGACACGCTTAGGGAGTAGGAGAGCCCTCTGGGTCTACACTGACTCCCCTTGAGCTCAAGGCTCGGTTCAGTAACAGTAATCGTGCCTTAGGAAGTAAGAGGGCCCTCAAGGTATGCACTACTTTCCGCGCATCAGTAGGGATAGGAGAGCCCTCTGGGTATGCACTAATCCCTCTCAGTGGCAGCTCCAGTCACAACCATTATTTATTAACCAATTATAGAATTCATTTGTCACAATTATAAGGCATTTCGCCTTTTTCTCGGCCCACATTCAGTCATATATATATATATACAATACACATGTATCAAATCACATTCACAATCATTTCACATTTCAAAGACCAACACCCATTCCTTCGGACCTTCGGTTCGGTAATTCAGTCATTAACAACTTTCATAATTCATTTCATAGCAACATTTACATACAGTATACACAGTTTGCATTTCAATAACACATTCAAATACTTGGACACCCGTGGTCCGAAATCAATCAAAACAAACACATATATCCCTCCATTATCTCCACATGGCATCATTGCAACATATTAAACACATAAAGGCTGAGGAACCAACTAGGTTACTCACCTGAACTTCCGAGCTACCTGCCTGGAAGTTTCAGCACGATCCGTGGATTATCGATCTATCGGCTCTATAACAATCAAATAATTCCATTCATTACAAAATGCACAGTCGAAATAATTAATGATGCACATGCCTTGAATAAAAGATGTACTATGCCTCTTCATGATTTTCTCGGTACCATTTCCCACTTTCTATTTTCTTTTACTCAGTATCTAACTTTCACTCAATTGATCAATATCAACTCATTTCGATTCAATAACATATTACAGAACTTCCAATTTCAATTCTAATTTCCAGTTAATTTATCAAGTCATTTTTGCTATGGTCGTACCTCAAAGTCAGCCTCTCTATTTTCTAGATCAAATTCATTCTCTTATACTCAATTTCTAAAGTTCCCAGTAGCATTGACTTTATTCTTCAAAGTCTCACATTATACTCAAATTTTCAATAACAATCCTTAGGTAAAAATACAATCACATTCTTACTTGCTTTCACTAATTGAAATCTCAAAAACCTGAATTTAAACTCTCATTCTTTTCCTCAATTGTAGACCTCTTTCTCTAGGTCACAACAAATCAAACATCACCTCAAATGGAGTTCTACACCATTAGTTATGCCCCAAAAACCAAATTGAATCACTTCAGAAATTTTCCGCTCGCCGCGGCGTCTGGAGCCGCTCACCGCGACGTGTGATGTCGCTCGCCGCGGCGAACGTTTCTTTTCTTGGAGCTCGCCGTGACGCATGAAAGGAGACTCATCGTGGCGTGGAAGACTTGCGCTCGTCGCGACGTCGAGAGGAGCTCGCCGCGACGTCGAAGCTTTTTGAGCTCGCCGCGACGTCATCCTTCCCGCTCATCGTGACGAATTACATGTTAATTCGCCACGGTGAGGCTTCACGCACGCCGCGACGTGCGAGTCGCAAGTCATCTTCTCCGATTAGTTTTTCGCCCAATCTCTCTCTAAAACCAGTCCTAACTTAACTCAAACACTTTAATCTTTAACAATTAACCTCATGAATGCATTAAACACAATAATAAACAACATTAAAACCAATTCACTTACCAAATCAAGCTTGAATCTCAAATCTCCCTAAAATCCCTACAACTCTTTCATCTTCTCTCCACGCTCACGGCGCTTCTCCAACCTCAACAAATCTTCATCTTCCTCAAGAGTCAGACAAGCTAGCAATGAAAATCACAAAGAGAGGAAGAGACGATAATCACGAAGGAAGAAACGAAACTCACCAAAGAGAGGAACCGATCGTGCCCTAGGAGAGAAGAAGAAGAGAATTTCTTTTCTCTTCAATTCAAAATATAAAGCATTTATAAGTGATTTGTCCCATTTTTCTCTTAATACCAGTAAATCTGTTACTCTTTTCACGATCATTTCCAGTCCGATTTGTATCCAAATTTCAATGGCTCGACATATAAGAATTCCTAAAAATCATATTTCTAAATTTTCATAGCCATTGGACAATTACTTCGGTACTATTTAACCAATTGGTCCGCCACTCGAAAAAATTCCGGTCCGGACATTTCCTCCTAAATTTTCAGAAAAATTTCCTAAAGTTCACTGCTAACTGGCGATCACTCTAATACAGTTCCCACTCAATATTCAAACTCAATTATTCCAAATTTCTCAATAACTCACAATCAAACCTAATTATCTCATAATTTCACACTTCATATCATATTCACGTATTCACAATCAAAAGCCGGGAAATGTCATGAATGCATGTACCTATATGTGCATGTGCAAAAGACTCATGGCCTCCAAAATTAGAGGTCAACAGGATGCTCATTCAATATTATGCGGTAATATCCTATCTCGCCTCAATTTACCAATATGACCTTCCCATCGGTGACGGGATGTTACATATGATTGGTGAATATCCTCGTTTAAACCCCATATAGATAATGTCTCTAAATCTTCAGGGCAAAAACTATTGTTGCTAATTCCAGATCGTGGGTTAAGTAATTCAGTTCATAAGGTTTTAGCTATCTCGAGGCATAAGCTATTACCTTATCTTCTTGCATCAACATATAACCCAAACCCTTTCTTGAAGCGTCACTGTACACTATATAACCCTTATCTCCCATAGGCAAAATCAAAACTGGAGCACTTGTTAATCTGTACTTGAGTTCCCTAAAACTTTTCTGGCATTCCTCACTCCAGATAAACTTCTGACTTTTCCTCAATAACTTCATCATCGGAGTAGCTATTATAGAGAACCCCTCAACAAATCTCATGTATTATCCTGTCAGACCCAGAAAGCTCCTCACTTCGGTCACTGTCTTGGGTGCAGACCAATTTATCACTGCTTCAACCTTTCTTGGATCAACCTGTATCCCATCTTTCGAAATTACATGCCCGAGGAATATCACTTCATGAAGTCAAAACTCACATTTGTTGAGTTTGGCATAGAGGTCCCTCTCCCTCAATGTTTGCAACACAATCTTAAGATGCTCCTCATGTTCCCCTTTATTTTTGAAATACACCAGAATATCATCAATAAACACTATGACAAACTGATCTAGATACTCCCTGAAGACCCTATTCATAAGATCCATAAAAGCAGCTGGAGCATTGGTCAGTCCGAATGGCCATATCGGGTCCTAAAGGCTGTCTTGCTTACATTATACTCCTTGATTCTGAGTTGATGATAACCTGACCTGAGATTAATATTAGAAAAGACCCTTGCTCTTTGCAACTGGTCAAACAGGTCATCAATTCGGGATAGAGGGTACTTGTTTTTTATGGTCACCTTGTTGAGTCTCCGATAATCTATACACATCCGCTATGTTCCATGCTTCTTTTTAACAAACAAAACCGGTGCTCCCCAAGGTGACAAACTCGATCTTATGTACCCCTTCTCTAACGGTTCTTCCAACTATTCCTTAAGCTTCTTCAGCTCAATTAGAGCCATTTTATAAGGTGGTATAGAGATGGGTGCGATTCTGGGAATCAAGTCGATGGCAAACTCGATTTCCCTCACTAGTGGAAAACCAGGTAAATCTTCTTGAAACACATCTGGAATATCCCTCACAATTGGAAGGTCCTCTAACCTCCCTTCATTCACATCAATGTCCATAACATATGCTAAAAAGGCTTCACACCCCTTTCCCATCATTCTGTCAGCTAATAAGGCTGAAGTAATCCTTGGTGATGGTGTTTTCTTGTCCCCTCTGAAAATCACCTTCTTACCATTTCCAAGGTCAAATTCCACCTCTTTAAAGCTACAATCTAACTTTGCATGATACTTCTCCATAGCATCCATTCCTAGTATAACATCCAGCCCCTTTAGATTTAGAGGTAGTAAGTCCACTATCAGCTGAGCACCCTCGATTAAAAACCTACAATTCCTATAATCTTGACATATAATCACACTCTTCCCTAGAGGAGTACTAACAATTAAAGGACTATCCAAAGGCATCAGATCAACATAATGCAATGTCATGCTTACAGAAACAAATGAATGGGTGGAACCAGAATCAATAAAAACATATACTTCATAATCAAATAACCGAGCCATACCTCTGACAACTTCAGGTGCGGCTGTTAGTCATAGCAAAAACTCTAACCTGTGTCTGATCCCTTGGCCTCTGACCGCACGTCGTAACGCTAATCAAAATTAAATAACTAGACTACTACTGTACTAGTGGTGAGTCTAAGTCGATCCCACAGATAGTGTGTGAAAAGTTTAAGAAATAAAATTAATCGGTGTTTACACTAATGGAGGATTTTGGATTTTTAAAGGAGAAAAATAAAAATAAAACTAACTAATAAAAACAAAGTAAAGAAAACATGTAATAAAATAATAAATGTGGGGAATTTGGTAGGGACTCGGTTCTTCGGTTCTATCTCAGCCTACACCTTGACTAAGCATAATTTATTAATTTGTTGTTCTTTAACCTCTCCTAGAAATTATTAATCGTGGATTAAAAATTAACCCGAGTTTTCCCTTA
>JANIHY010145150.1:0-10408 GCA_027479065.1 Erythroxylum brevipes
GAAAATCAATATCTTTTTTCAACAATGTAGAAAGGGGTAAAGCAATTTTACTAAAATCCTTTACAAAGCGCCGATAATACCCCGCATGCCCCAAGAAAGATCTCAATTCTTTTAGACAAGTAGGATAAGGAAGTGAAGAAATGATTTCAATCTTGGCTCTATCAACCTCAATCCCCTTTTGAGAGATGTGATGACCTAAAACTATGCCACTATCCACCATAAAATGACATTTTTCATAATTCAAAACCAAATTTTTCTGAATGCATCTATCAAGAACACGTTCAAGACTAAACAAGCACTCATCAAAATTGTCACCATAAACAGTGAAGTCATCCATAAAAACCTCCATATTTCGCTCCAATAAATCGCAGAAAATTGCCATCATACACCTTTGAAAGGTTCCTGGAGCGTTACACAACCCAAATGGCATCCTTCGATAAGCGTAGGTACCAAAAGGGCAGGTAAACGTAGTCTTGTCTTGGTCCGCCGGTGCAATCGGTACCTGGAAGTAACTTGAAAAACCATCCAAGAAACAATAGTGAGATTTTCCAGATACTCTTTCCAACATTTGATCAATAAAAGGTAATGGAAAATGATCCTTCCTAGTTGCTTTATTCAACTTCCTATCATCTACGCACATTCTCTAAGAATTTTGAACTCTTGATGGAATGAGTTCAGCACTCTTATTTCTCACCACTGTGATGTCGGCCTTTTTTGGTACTACTTGTACCAAGCTCACCCACTCATTGTCTAATATAGCATTTATGATCCCCTCACTCATTAGTCTCCATTTGCTCCAACTTAAAGAACAATTTTGTAGACATGAGTCCATCTTATTCCCCATAGCATTCAACTTAGCATAAGTTTGTGCCTTTCCTTAATCTAATCTTGAATTTATCCCTACAATGCCCTTCATGATCATAGCAAATTCATCACCTTAGAAACAGTAGATGACTTCCTTTGATTAGACACCATTTGGTTAGAAGAATTTCCTTTAATGTTTCCTTAATCCCCTCCCCATCTAAAATTAGGATGATCTCTCCTACCTGGATTAAAGGTGTTGGAGTAGGGATCCTTCTTTTGATATTGTCCATTTCTATTTTGGTAGAGGGCATGGACTTCCTCATATCTAGCATAATTATTGAAAGCATGCATCATGGATCCACAGTACTCACAACCAGCTACTGTAGCTTGAGAATGACTCACTGAATTAACTTGCTTAGCCTTCACATTATTCTCCAAAATTTTGAGTCTTTTCTCTGCTTGGTTTCCCAAGGCAGCAATTTCAGCAAGAATATCTTGGGAAGAAACTGAAGAGATATTATACAGCCTTCTTGAGTCTCCAGATTGAGAGTCATTGGTAGCCATCTTTTGAAGTAGATCCCATGCAGCATCTGGACTCAATTCTCTAAGTGAACCATTTGCAGCAGCATGAATTGAGGGCTTATGATGTGGAAGAATCCCTTCATAGAAAGAGTTGACCAAATCATTCTTCGAAATGTTAGGTAGGGACAATGGGCTAAAAGTGTGATCAACCTTGTCCAATATTCATGCATGGATTTATCGTCTCGTTGCACAACACTGGTTATCTCCTTCTTAAGTCTCAAAGTCGTAGAGGCGGTAAAATACTCATCTAAGAATGCTCCTTTCAATTGATTCCAAGTCAATATGGTGAAATGTTGAGGTAATATGTATAAAGCCACTCCTTGGCTTTTCCTTCTAAAGTGAAGTGGAATGCTCTCCTTAATACATCTTCAAGATTCGTCATGGGTGGTTTCATAAAAGAACACACCATGTGCATAGTTTTCAAATGCCTATGTGGATCATCACCTGCAAAGCCATGGAATCTAGGTAAGGAAAAAATTAATGCTCCTTTAATTTTGACACGTCATCAATATAAAAGCCATAAGGATCATAATCAACATTGGAATTATTAATCTCCCTGATGCTTCTATTATCCTTACCATTATTCCTCACATTGTTCACCATGTCCGTTGTTCCCATTAGGTCCAACATGTCTATTATTACCATTATCACCATCCATGATATCTTGCTCCAATTCAAAATCACTAGCAAATAAGTGTTCATTAGAATTAGCTCTCTCACTAGGCTCTTGTTCACTCGATGACAAATTTAACTCTTTTGAAATATGCTCTTCCTCAATAAGAAATTGATTTGCCGTCTTTATTCTGTTCTCTTTCTAATCTTTTTCACTAACCTCTCAAGTTCAAGATTAAAGGATTTAGAGGTAAAGCCCTATCACTCCTAGACGTAAAACAATAATAATAAGAACGAGGTGCAAAGTTGACTCACACAATAAGATTCGTAAAAATGAGTGCAAGTGTATGTGTGTATGAATGTGAGTATGGATGACGATGTACTTTGTAGCGTATGAAAGAGTGTAAAAACTAGTAATATGCACAAGTAACAAAGAGTGTCAAAAATTGTACCAATATGCACAAAAAAGCAACCCAAAACTTTTATCTACCCAAGAAAAAAATGCAAGTATGAGGCTCAACACAAAAATCCGAGTCAAACATTACTTGACACTTAGTTACAAGGAACCAAGTTCTTGGTTCTGCGGTAACGATGCCACTTGAAATAACATTTAATCTGATATTGCCTTGGGGTTACTTCAAAATTTTAACCAAAGACTGCATACAGCGCAACCTCGGGTTGTTCTCTTTGAGGAACCAAAAGATGAAATTAATTTCCTAAGTAACTAGATGCAATGCAACCTAGACTATAAAATAGGGTTTGACTTGAACAATTATTGTTAAAGTTTGCAACGAATTGAAATAAACATTAAGGACTTGTTTTTGGTATTTTAAAATTGAAAGGAGTAATATGAAATGACAATGAGTGAATTGAATAAGAAGATAAACACAAGTAATTAACAATGATAAACGCGATCCTCCAGTTCAATAGCGTAGGCAGTCATTACTCAAACAGATATGGGGGTTAAAACAATTAAACCAAGAATTAAAATAGAGCTTTTAGTCTAACAACCGAGCCACCTCAAATTGTTACAAAACTAATTTCCAAAAATCCTAATTTACTAACTGCCACCAAAATAGTAAAGTAGAAATAAGGATATTAAAACCAATGCTCGATTTTAATTAGTAATTAAGAAGCAGAATTAATGCTAGCAACAGATAAAATGATTCAATAATTCAAGCCACCTTGCATAATCACCAATTTTGCTAAAATCTCAATACAAAATCTTGACCCAAAATAAAGTAATGAAATTAAACCCAAAATCAACATAATATCAATTGCTAAACAATAATCCAGTCAACAAGGTCTTCCAATTCAAAGATATAATCAAAACACAACTCCAAATAATTAAATAGTTATCCTAAGATCTAGGAATTACTTAATAATTAAATGGTTGGAAGATAAATGCAGTTTAAACCCTTATAAAATTCCAAGCTCTTGCCATTGCTAATGAACCAAAGGATTAGGATAAATTAGCCACTAAAATTCATTGAAAATGTTAACAGTAAGCCAAGGTGGTCGGCCATGAAAGACATGAGAATAATGGTCTAAATCTCTTGGCTTTCACTTTTGCGTCCACCAACTTGCGCCTCTCACGTTGTCATTTTCTCCTAATTTTGCTGTTTCTTCGTGCACCCACGCCAAAACCATACATCCAACTCTAACAGCTTCACAGACCATGCAAAACCCAGCCTCCACTTTCTCTATTTTTAATAGTTCTCCAAAACCCACTCACACACCCATGTTGCACACACCTTCACGTTAACTCACCACACAGTAGACACGCTTCTAGCCCTTCACGCACGCAGATGTCGCCCTCCAACGCTAGCTGCCTAGCTCCTATTGTCACCTACTCCTCCTATTTCGTTATGTGATTCATTTTTGTTCCTTGGTTTTTCAAAACCCTTTCAACTCGTAAGCCTCTCTTCACGCTGCTGTTTTCATTCTCCTTTCTCTTCATCTACGTTGTCGTTTTTCTTTCCCTTGTTGCCCATGCAACGCTGCTGTTTTCACTTGTCGTTTTTGTCTTTCTTCCATGTTTTAATGCTTTACTCAACGTTGTTGTTTACGTCAAGTTATGCTTACATTTAAGCCTCTCTTCTCTAGCTCTTTTAATGCTTTTTGAACTTTAATTTCTTCAAATATTCTACAACAAAAATTACAAATAATATAGCATCAATTGTCCAAATTTTAATTTATTACAATTAAACCAAAATATGACAATTTTTGCCTACATAAATTCAAATTAAATGTAAGGCACAATAATTTGAATAATAATCAAATAAAGCCATAAAGATCACTTTTAGTAACAAAAACTCATCCAAAAAATATAAAAATATATTTGAATAAATGAGTTTGTCAATGGCACAATCAAATAATAAAGATATCATTATATATTACTATAATTTATTTCAAACTTTACTGAAACTATATTATTTGATTGTGCCATTGACAAACTCATTTAATATATCATTATATATTAAAAATATATTTGAATATATTTGGTATGGTTATTAAGTATACTTAACTATACTGAAACTATATTACACATTGGTATATTCGTTTGATATTTTTTGGTACAAAAACTCTTACTGCACCAAATGATGGACTTTGAAGTTAAGTACCCTACATTGCCAATCAAGCAAACTGTGATATTTAAGTGTGATTAGTTTGACTGATTCCAAATGTTAGAACAAATGTGCATAGCCGATACAATCTTGTTGAAATCAACAACCGAAGAATATTGAGACAATTTGAACCTTTAGTGTTGGTTATGCAAGCCAAACAAGTGTGTTATGTTCCTTTTCCCAACTTACGATGAGATAAGTCAAATTGGTTAACAGTTTCCAAAGTTAAACCCAGAGTGTTTTTGAATCACATGGAAAAGAAGAAAAGAGAATTCAAAGTAAAGCATTTTAGGAATATGCTTATTTTATAAATGCATCTGTCACATATGATGATAATAAACCTTTGAGCTATCCATCTAACGAATATGTTGACATTTCATCTGGATAGGAGGATGAGGGTCAGAGATCTAAAGAGGAGCCGGATTTTGATTCTAATTCTTCAGAAAATGAAGATGATTGTAGTTTATAATTAAGTTATGATAGCGATTAATTTGTGTTTGTATTTGAATATTTTATTTGACAAAGAAGTTCATTTCAAACTTTTCAATATATTTTGTTAAATATTTAATTCAAATTCTTAATCAAAGAATGTCGGCAAGGTGTTTGGTTCCGGATGGTAGTAATTCATTCTGTTGGGAGGAATGTGACAAAATTGTCCCTATCGAAAGATTACACAATGCAGCAAAAATCTCCACTTCTTTAAGTAATGATTGTTTGCCTTCCATGGCCGATCTTCTGCTTCAAGGTGTATAGTATCATCTAAACAACGTCACTTTCCTTATTATGTACATCTAGTTTCCTATTAAAGATATTATATTTATTCACATTTGATGGTATATACTACATGTTGTTTTAAACTTGCTTGCATCTCGAAGATGACATGTATACCGAAGGAGGCGGGAGCAATGACACAATAGTAGATGAAGGATTAGGGGAATCGGTTGCTTTGGAAAAGTTGGCAATTCCACAGAGCTCGTCTGGACATTCACATACATTTGAGTTTTTATGATAGGTTTGTTTAACGAGTATCTAATATGAAGATATATAAGTTCTATACTAATTATGTTGTAGGTAAACCGTTTTGTACCGTTTCATCTATAAGTTTACCAATAGCGGAAACATTGTTGCAAGAAGATGTTCAAAACATTATACGTGAGGGAAGAACTTTAACTGTTTCCATTGGTGCGTTCGAACATGCCAAGAACCTTCTCAGGAATTCAGCCATCGGGGACTCGTTTACCTTCACCGACTCTCATTTTATTTGAAATCTAAGAAAATAATTATATCATTGTAATTTATCTCTACAATACACTAGAATCAACTTCAAACTAAATATATTATTGTTCTATGACTGTAACAATTATTCTCATAATTGAATTCAAAGTTTGTACTTCAATATGATATTCAACAAATCATAATATCATATTACATATATTGTGTAAAATATTAGACAATCACTACAAATTCTTATACTTTTACAAAATTCAATAAACAATGAATTTCAGGTAGAAATATGGGACCAAAGAGACAACATGATGTAATGTGGCCCAGGTTTAAGCATATATTTGGCGGTACTTACTGTGAGAGTGGACCATCACAGTCTCCAGTTGCAATGGAATCACCACCTCCACCTTCAGGGCCTACAGTTGCAGATGAAGCATCATCTGTTGCTCCTGATGCTTCACCATCCATCACTCATACATCATCTACTACCCTTATAGCGGATGAAGGAGACGATCGCCTGCCTAGGACTGAGGGACCCGATAATCAATTGTAAGTAAAATTGCATGAAACACTATATATGTTTATAATTAAGTTACAAGTTAAATTTTCTCAAATGGTATAAAATTATTTGTTCTTCTATTAGGTTGATTCCGTCTGTACCGTGTTTCAGACATATGACATCTACATTTAAGGAGATGATTGATCCTGAGGGTTATTTATGGAAGATGATCTCTCAAGCCACAAAGACATTTTACTTTTAAGAGTTTGAGATATAATATGCAAATAATTTCCTTTTTTCATTTATTTGTATACATAAATAATATTAGATTATAAGTTATCGAATTTTTTCCTTTTAATTTCAGAAACAATTTTACAGGGATTCTAGTATCGACGGGGTCATACATAGCGTATGCTCGTACACATTATCGCAACTTTATTAGTACAATACACAAGGCTAGTGTACAACTACCTTATATTTCTGAGGGCATATATAGTCGTTGGCAAGAGTATTAGATATCACTTGAGGCAATGTTCATATCAGGGCATAACTCGACCACCAGACGTGGAGGCCCAAGGGGAGGCAATCTTCTCATTCATACGAGAGAATCAGTTACCCACTACGAGTATGTAGAGAGACTTGTAAGTATCTAACTATTACATTTATATTCTAATTTTTTACTTTGTTGTTTTTTAATTTAAATTGATGTGCGAATGTTGTGATGCCAGATAATAATTATGGTATAAATGTCTAGTGCCGTATACGGCTGTAATGAGTTATTTTCTTTGTTCAACAGGGGGCATTATCATAAAAATAGAGGAGACTCTGCCAAATTTTTTATAAATTCTAGTTTAACTTGGATCATTTTATTGTTATGCAGAAATCTAGGGGAATAAGGCCTACATCCCATCAGTTGTTTTTGCATACTCACATTAAGAAACATGACGGTGTGACATTCGTCAACAACCGATGTAGAGAACTAAATGTATATGAAATTCATGCTTTAATATTCATTCTTAATAATTATGACTTACTAATTATAATATAAGCATTGCCTCCTAATAGAACCAAATACAAAAAACAATACAATAACTGTCTCAGGGAGAACAAGCAGTTGATGTGAGTCAGGCATATTTTGATGCAGTGGATAATAGGGACAGTCGTGGAAGGATCTTCGGGCTAGGCTCATTTAGGAACACGTGTTATTCACACTCCTCTACGTCCAGTACAGTAGTGAGTACGAGTACATGGCCAACAGTGGAACGTATCCATCACCTTGAGGCCACAGTGTAGATCTTGATAAGTCAGTTGCAACAGACAATAGAGTACGTGACTAAGCTTCAAAATGACATGGAGCAAATGAAGGGAAGATGTAGAGACTCAAACCAACCGCACTCACCAGGACAATAAAATTGTTGTAGTAATTCACTTTCAATTTATGTACAATTTAATGTTTTTATTATCAATAAAGAAAATTTTCCTTTATATGATCAATTAATTTTCTGTTTAAACAAATTAAATATATAAACAAATAAAAAATTATGCACAGATAATTTATAGTTGTTAAAATTACCCCAATCAAATTTAATGTCGAGATTTTAAAAAAGAAAATACTTACAAAGGGAATTGAGGTAGAATGTGTATTGCCGTTATCCAAGGAATTTAAGCCTCCGTTGGTAACTAAACACATATTTACCAATGGTTTACAGTAAAGAGATTTTACAGACAAAAGTTTGGTTTCCATCCGTAATTTGAGCGATATTTACCGACAGTTATTGACAAACCGTCGGCATTTATTCACATTTTTTCTATACATTTACCGACAGATTATCATAAACTGTCAGAATACATAGCGACGGAAACGTTTCTTTCCATTGATAAATTTATAGATGGATGTAATGTTCCGTCGATAAATTTTTAGACGGAATGGAAATTCCGTTGGCAAATTTTTCACAACGAATTTTTCCACCGGTAAAAACCATCGCAAAAATCTAAGAATCAATGAAAAGTTAACATTTTCGGTCGTTATTTTCTGTCAGTAAACATCCTTTTTCTTGCGGTGAATGTAGAATTCCACTTGGAAATTTCTCACCTCCCTTTTCCATTGTGATGTAACTTTACCCCACCAGGAATTGGGAGTTTACTTTCCCACGTGAAGCCTCTCCATCCAAGAAGAGGCTCATAGTCAACATTTTGATCCGAGTCTTGTAATGGTAATCAAATCAATCCTAAAGTCATTGTACGATTCCACTTGGAAGTTTCACAGTGCCCTTTTTCATTGTGATGTAGACCTGCTTTGAAATTTCCTTCGTCCTTCATCTTAAGTTTTGGTTTCCAGGTATGTACCCCACAGAGACTCGATACTCTACTTCTGCAGGTGATGGGACATGGGATGAAGAAGCCTCTGATTATCTAGAAACGACTTTGTAATACATTTAAGTTTCAATCCAGGAAATTGCTTCAGTGAGGAAGTTACCTGGAAAATTTGAGTTACTGGAAAAGCTTCAACAATAAATTAAGAAGAAAGTTTCCAATGATGAGGCTAGTTATACTCCAATTCACCTTGGCCATGTTACTCCTAGTTTTCCACTGTAAGGGGTGTACGGAAGAAGAAAGGGAAGCCCTACTACGCTCCGTAAACAACCCACAAGTATCCGCCGAAAAATATTATTTCATATTTAAAGTGATTTTTCTTTTGAATTAACATTTATTATATTTTAACATCATTTCTTCGCAAATATTAAACAACCACACAGCAAAAGAGGAAACGACGGAGAGATATCACGTTTAGTATTAACTTTTATTAATTAATTTATCAATTAAACAGCCGTAAATTAACCAAATTGTATAAAATAAAATATTTTTGATAAATTAAAAAAGAAACATTTTACCAATAATTTTAAACAGAAATCGAACTGCTCAGTTCGAATGGAACAAATAAAAACAAATTTATTTTTATCATAAATTTGTTTAATATTGAATTATTAGTATATGTATAATTAATTTTACTTAAGATAATTTATAATGTGTTAAACAAATTATAAAGAAATAGCTTATTTACAAGTAGGACAAAAGGGCCAATGATGCATTGGACGAGCATATTGGGGGCTATTTGGCATGGCAGATCGTTAACAGCTTTTGGTTACACATAACATTGTCATGGATTACATGGTTTCTAATTGGGCCGGCAGCGACTGGAATAGCTGAAAGCGTATGAAATAGGTCATAGTGCATTAAAACAGAGAACAACAATACCCGCACACTTGATGAAGTTGTACCTGTATGCAGAATATTGTATTTAGTAGTGTACAAATGCAGTAAGAATCACACATGGCTGCATAAATTTCACAAACAAAACATGCAGTATAATCTGAAGTAAGTGTAATGAAATGCAGTGAAAATATTAGGATAATTGTAATATCTTGTCTAGCCTGACTACAGTTGATCCTGACCGAACAAAAAATGTAAACACGCAACTATTCTGGACATGATTATGTCATTGAAGCTTTTATCTTCAACCAGTCTTGGCAGAAAGTTACACTTATTGCAGAAAATAAGGAAACAGTTACAACTAGAACCGACAGTTCAGCCACTTGTCTATTGTACCGTAGAACTTTCTCCTCCAATTTCTACTCAAGAAAACAGGCAACACCACACTCCAAAATCCGAGAGAAAATGCCATGAACACAAAAGAATAGAATACTATAGGTTTGTCCACGAATCTGTCTTCCTCCATTTGATTTTCTTCTGTCTCATCACCTGTTTGATTGTCTTCTGTCTCATCACCTGGATTAGCATGGTTGTCATCACCCAGGCATTTCGTCTCCAATGGTGGGCCACAAAGTTTTGGATTGCCAAGAAAACTAATCTCAGTGAATGTGGTGAAATGATCATAAAATGGGATTGTACCTGAAAGATCATTAAAGGCAGCAAAAAAAGTAGTAAGAGTGCTAATATTAACAATCTCTTGAGGTATTGTCCCTGTTAATCTGTTGTGAGATAGGTCCAAGCTCTCAATTTCCTTAAGATTTCCAAAGGAACTCGGAATTTCACCACTCAG
>JANIHY010145223.1:0-10397 GCA_027479065.1 Erythroxylum brevipes
ATAGCCGGAGAAGACAACATCGTCGAGCAGAAAAGGAGTCCACAACAGAGAAATGAGCTTCAAGAAAATCGAAGAGAAGATGTAGCAAGAAGGAAGAAGAAGAAGAAGAAAAGAAAAAGAAGATAGAAGTGGGAGGGAGATGTCGGGTGAGTTTATATTTTAAAAAAATTTACTGACGGAATTACCGAAGAAAATTTTCGTAGGTAAATTCAAAAAAAAATTATACCGCCAATAATTTTCGCCTTTTTACCGACGGAAAGAAAATTTCCGTCCCTAAATTCATTTACCAACGGAATTTACCTACGGAATTTTCTGTAGGTAAACTCAAAAAATTTTATTCCACCAAAAATTTCCTCCATTTTTAGTGACGGAACATATACCATCGCTAATTTTGCCGAGAAAAATTTCCTCCAAATTTAGCGACGAGTATTAATACCGTCGCTAAATTACTCAATTGTAGCGACGGAAATATGCTTTCCGTCGTTAATTTCCAACGGTATATTTTTCGTCAGAAATTTATTACCGACGGCTATATTGTTCCGTCGCTAATGTCCGTTGCAAATTTTGCCGGGACAAATTCCCTCCAAATTTAGCGACGATTATTAGTACTGTCACTAAATCACTCAATTTTAGCGACGGAAAGCATATTTTCGTCGCTAATTGCCGACGAAACTTTTCCGTTGCTAAGTTTTCGTCGCTAATCTACATTTTTCTTGTAGTGTATGTATCATTGAAACATTGAACGATGAAATGAATAGATTATGCAATATAACCATGTATAGATAAGTTAAATCAACTACTTTGATATTTCTAACATGTGAATGTCATGATATATTGCTATATATCGATATTGATGTGTGATTATAAATTATTTAATTAATTTAAAAATATTTTTAATTTATTTAATTCTAATTATAAATTAAAACTATTAATTTATAATTATTAGCAATACAATAAGAATATAATACGTCAAACATAAAGAGTAATTAAAGAGAGAAAATTTAAGTTTAATTAAGTTTAAAAATTTTAAGTTTAATTAAGTTAAACTTAATTATAGAGTTTTAGGAAATTTTGGACATCAAATATGAGACATTTGGTTTATTAAGACCAAATTTTAATTATAATTATATTAGGCTTCATTTATAGTTTACTTTTAATTGTATTAGAAAGAAGTCTTACTCTTTCTTTTTAACAGGGAAAGAATCAAGCGAGTTAGCACTCATATCAATTCTTCTTAATTGTTGAGTTCTCTTTTCTTCTTTTCTTTTGATGCTTAAGGCTATAGTAAATGCCAAGTAATTGATGAACTTCATTAAAAGCCATAGAATTGTTGTTTACTAAATGTTATATGTTTTATGATACTTATATCTTATAAGAATTCTAAACATGTGATTACATTAATAATGTAAACTGAGTTTAAAGTCAAGGATCGAACCCTGATTTTTGGTTAAAGATAGACGAGTCTTTACCATTCAACTACACCCCTTAAGTTTGTTTTCGTTGTTTTTGATGATGATGATTACGAAGAGTTTACTAGTACATTGTCACTGTAGACATCGTAGTTGACTCATGGCTAAGAGACTTAAACCTGTAGATTTTCATAAACATAGAGGCAACGTGTGAATTACGTTAGTCTTTTAATGTTCTAACTTAATGAGAGTTTGCAATTGTTACGTTACATCTATAATAGTGCCTGAGATGAATAAAGTTACAGTACTTATTTATTGTATTGTGATGTTTGAAACGTATGTTGGTGGTTATCTTGTTGAATATGTGCATATATGATTCTTTTTTGTTAATCTTAAGATATAATTATGATTTCCTCATGGAAGTAGAAAGATTTTTTGCATGATTAATCTTTATGGTTAATAGCTCTTTATAGAATAGGTCATATTTTAATAATTAATATTTTGTGAGGTTGATAGTCTTTTTAAAGGTCATGATGGGGATGACAATTGGTTGAGCTAAAGTGCCTGAGTTTGGGTTTATCTAAATTTGAGCTCGATCAAGTTTAGGTGACCTAAAGCCTGATTAAGTTTAAACCTAGCCCAATTTTTCTTTTCTAAATTTAAAATTTTAAAAATGACAAATTTTTTCAAAATTTTGACTTCAAATTGATTTGAAACCAAGAATGATGTGATTATGCATTATGTATGACTTTATGTGTCACGGATACAGGTCACACTGAATAGTAATACACTTGAGAAGTCAGTCAGTAAATTGTTTACATTGTGATTTTGGGAATTGTATATTGATTATAACATATTAGCTACTAAGGTTTAGTATGGATGGTTTTGTTGATTTGAGTTTTTTCATACTGAAACATTTTTCAAAAATTCTCTAAATTTATTATTTAACTCGTATAAATCATTTTGAAAATGCTTTTAATTATATTTAATTGGGACAAATTAGAATTTTTATGGATAAAATACTACTAACTATTCTTTTGTTTTAGAATTAGGTCAGTAGACCTACAAATTTATGATTAAGTTTGTGATTCTGTTTTGACCTCGTTGTGGTCGACAAGTCTACTGAGAGTGATCAGTTGGCTAGAGCGATTATAATATTTGTATTATCAGTAAGGGATATTTTAAAAACATTATTATGTAAACTTTCAGAAACAAAAAAGAAAGTGATTTTATATACTTTCAGGTAATAGAAAAAATATCTTATAATCCAGATATTAGTTATAACCTATTTTTGTTTTTGAAATTGTATAATTAAGGTGTTTAATGATAAGACAATCACTTACTCAAGTTATGAAGTCTATAAATTATTCATGGGTGGAATAGATGCTTGGAACTAACACTAGTAAGATTGTACGATTCAGATTGAACCACAACAACAGCAAGGCCAAAAGAATCAAAAACCTTCTTTTTTTTTTTTTGATAACTCAGGATTTGAGTTTGGCCCGATTATTTGAGACTTATAAGTCACCCACTCAGACTCATAGATAGGTAAATCCAGATTTGATTTTAGATAGTATCAGAGACACCTGCTCTAACGGATGGACAGTGGGATTACATCACCTTAAATAAAGGTTGTTCCTTCCGAAGCTCGAACCCACAACTGCACATAATCCTCTCCCCCTTTCTACCACTAGGCTAACCGGGAGGGGCAAATTGAAAACTTTTTAAGTCACCTTCCGGATGACAAATGAAAACCACACCTTCCGGATGACAAATGAAAACCAAAATGATTCCGCCAAATTTCACTTAAGTCAGTTAATTCGGTAACCTAGTTTCTGTTACGCAATGTTTTTACAGTTTTTGCGTTGTTTTTTTCACTCTCCTCTCACAAGGACATAAACATAACAAAAGACAATCTTCCTTCACCATCCAAGTAGAGGTTGTCAACTTTGGTCTCTGTTTTTTAAGCCAATAGAGCATATCAAGTGTTAGCCATCGGACCGCATTCAATCTCATCTAGGCAAGTATTTGATGCAACTACTCTTTTGAAAGAAGTAATCCACCATGCAATTACATTTCGTTTATAACGTATTTGTTATTACATTTTCGTGTGCAATGCATTTGCCAGGAAATTAAATGACGAACATTTCATGAAACTCACTCCGTACTTTTAGGCAACTATGATCTTTGTTCAAGTAATACAAAGTTATCACCCCTACAGCCAAAACATTTCAAAATTGCAATGAACGGGACGGGAAAATCTGAACATTAAGTAGTCCCATCTGTTTATTCACTTTTTGCAACACATTCAACTTTGTAGTTGGAAAGATTTAAGCATACTGTCATGCCATGACCATAAACCCTCTACAAGCATAGTTACCTTGCCAGAGGCTTCGATGCTTTACCATTACAATTTCCTGATCTGCCCATCATAATCGGCGAATTGCTCCCATAATGTTGGTAACGAACAACAAACAGTCGGAGCCAATCTGCAGTGTGCTCCCATTTAGAAACCGCCACAATGATAATCACTCAGCTGCATTTTAATTTTCAGGCAGGACTAAAGCATCCAAATTTGCAAGCTAACCCAACGGAACTTCCATATTTCTAAATTCTACAATAGATGCTTACACTGCTTGCCTGCTCGGTTTTACATAATTGCCAAATGATACAACTACATATTCCCCTAGTTGAAGGCATCATCCAACTGCCACCAACATAAAAATGTCCTGGGACTCTTGAATCCTGCAGGACCTTACCAATTATCCAAAGTGACTGCACATTAGACATTATCAATTACAGTAGACTGTTCATCTTCCTCAGGATTTGAAGCCAAGTTTCAAAATGAGGGTATTTGTAAGGGAAAGTAACATCTTCAAAAATCTCAAGCCAAAACAGGTTTCTACTTTAAAGGTGGTTCTCTAAATTATCTTCGCCGCCTCACCGGTGATTTGGATCTAGACCTCCTTCCCCTGTGCAAATTGGCTTTAGTCAGCAACTCAAAGACCATCACAGGTTAAAATCTCATTGGCCTTTCACCTGTGTAGCATATGATCTCTATGTCTTAAACATTAAGACAATCTTAATCTTATAGACAGCAGGGCAACATACCTCGAGGGCTCAAGAGTAGAATAGGGAGTATGCCTGCGCTGAGAATGCTTGCTATGAGGTGACCGCAAAACTTGTCTAGAAATGAACACCCATCATACTTGATTTGTGAGTTTAACTTACACAATTCAATAGAGAAATGCTTAGCCTTAGTCTAGATTCAAATTTGAAGAGAATTGCTCTGTCAGCAAAAGCTTATCTGCTGTCAAAGACATAACAAGAGATGTACATAGCAGACCCCAAGTTTTATGACTAAAAGGAGAGCATGTATACAGCCTTGTTAAGTGGAGCTGATCCTTAAACATGACTTCTTTAATCTTGCTAATGTGATGTTAATCTTCATTAATCAGAATTTTATCTACATGAGTTCAACTCAACTGAATTAGAAGTCTAATAGTCAACAAAACAGGGTAAAAATGTAAAAGATGGGCCAAGATGATGGGTGACCCAAAAACATAGAGTTCTAACATCATAGTCGTAAATATCTTGCTCATATTAGCTCTTCAAGAATTGTAGAACCATATAAAACAAAAAACAGGCAGACAAATCTTCATGTAATATATTATTCTTTACATGGTTAAAGAATTTTCGGAAGAAATGAAATGAAACACAGACCCAATAAAACTCTTCAGCTGGAAAAGATAAGGAAAAGGAGGTTTGTACTCTAGATGCCGCAACTTATAACCTGGTCAAGATACCTCTTGGCCGTCATCTCTGTCCAACATTACCATCCCAATGATTTAAACTTTAAACTATGGATTTCAACTTCCAAATCCTAAGTTCAAGCCTTAGAAAAATTGGGGTGAAAATTCATGAAAATGAGAGAGTGCTAGCCCACTGATCATGTAAATAGGGCCCATAAAAGGACAAGGAAATGAAACAACATTTGAAATATGGTGAGAATTAATTAGTCAATTAAACATGAGCAAACAAACAACCACTGCCAAACAGGCAAATAAAAAGCATTAATATCACTCTTTGAAATACCTACTGAAAATATGTCTAAAAGCTGAAAGACAAACTCAAATGAACATATTTGTATCACATTGGGTTTCCACAGATGGCAACTAAAAAATGTTCTTAGTAAGGTGAATTCTCAAATCACCATCATTCGATACACTGATTTTATATTTATTAAAGCATATGGATGACTTGGGTTTCACAGGTAGTTCAAGCACACTAGTAAAATTTCAGGACATTAATCTGCTCAGGAACTAAAGATTGCAAAAGAAGAAAAGCAATGTCACAAAATGCAAAGACTTGTATACCTTCTCCTAGACCTAACAGGAGATGGCGATGACTCCCGCCTCCTTAAATATGTTTTCCTGCAGAACAGTAGCGAAAAATGAGTAGCCAAGCATATACCACAACAAGAATCAGGAAATGACAATCTAACGGGTGAACCTCTTAGAATCGTCTGATGATCCATCATTTGACCCATTATCCTTACTGTTTCCACCCCTACTGTCAATCGATGAGGAGCGTTGTCTTTTATGTCTGCTCAAGTCACTCGTACTTTTTGGCCTTGGCCTGTCTTCCCCCTTGTCCTTTGCTTGTTCTCTTTTTCCACTGGTATCTACCTTTGAACTAGTTCTCTGAAATTTATCTTTCTTATCCTCTTTGACATCCAGATGGGAGGATCTTTTCCTTGAGTCAGATTGTTTAGCTTTTTCCCCATTTTTATCATCCTGCTCTTTTCTATGCCTTGAACCATTACGGTCATCTGCCTTTTCCCTTCTTAGATGTTTTTCATCTAGCCTCTTATGATAATCATCACCCCTTTCATCTACCCTGCTCCTGTGTTCTGCATCCTTTAAAGAGGCTTTTGCAGAATGACTCCTATTTTCAAGTTGAATATTTTGGTCCGTTTTCATATTCAAATCCCTGATGAGAGAAACATCTACTTTTGACTTGTTCGCAAGGGCATTGTCTCCATGCTGTTCAGATTGCATTAGGACATTTCCCTCAAAAGTAGCTTTTGATTCAACCTTATTAATGTCGTCAAGTGTTTTGCCACCATCAAGGTCATTATCAGCACCAGTGGTTCCAGAGAACCCCTTGCCAGAATATGCACATTCAGTCATCTCACTGACATTAGATTTCACCTCTTTCTTCGATTCAATCAAATTAGTTTGGCTCAGATCAGTATCAGAAGTTTTTTGCCCCCTGTTATTACTTCCAAGTTCAAGTTCTGAACTTCCATGTGCATTGTACTTATGTTTTGGCACGCTTGACTGCTCAACCGTATCATTTTTCCTAGAGTTTATGACGCCAGAACTCTGAATTTCATCGTCATCATCTTCATCAGAGGCATAATTAACAAGACCCAACACATTTCCAGGGGCGCTGGAACTGGATTTCTCACTGACATCTTCAGTCTCAGACTCGTTTTCTTTAATTGGAATTAATATCTTTGCAGAAGCCTTGGAAGATGGCACTGCACGGGGAGTTGTTGGTGCCTTATGATTTGAAGACAATTCCACTGCAAAACCAGAAACAGTTGTTACTATGTCAAAATCATACAAGTAACAAAATGGAGTTAGCCAACTGAAGAGTTGGATCAAATATGGACAGCAGAAGGAAAGACTAAGTCATTACTTTCATGTGGCAGATTATCTTCATTGAGGACTTTCGTCGCAATTTCATCAAACAGTTCCTCCGTAACCTAATCAGGAACATTGAAGTCAGAAAAACTATCTTAAAAAATTATCAAAAGCAATTAGGAATCACGTGATTTTCAAGAGCTGTGACCTTTAAAAGAACTTCAGTTAAAACACGTTTTATTTCCTGGTTGATGGCTGCAGTTCTAGCCACTTCAGTATCATCCTGTTAATGGCCAAGAGGCAAAGATAAGAAAACAGTCCATCAGTCAATTCTCAAGGCCATAAAGAAAGCATTAACAAAAAATGTTAAGAAGGAATTGTTATTCACTGGGGGAAAGTATGCCAGGTAAAAAATATAAGCAAGTTTAGAAGTGCACAGTTCAGAATTCAATAGAACCTCATCATCATCCTCTTCTTCAGTTGACTTAGAAGAATCAATGCTTTTGCTGTCTGCATGATCAACCTTCTCAATAGATTTATCAATCACTTCTTCATCAACTGATTGTGTTTGCTCCTTAGGATGCTCCAGAGAAGTCCTTGTAATGACAGATGCATTCTTAATTATTTCTTCCTTAAGCCAATTAGGAACAGACGCCTGGGCAATTTACAAGTCAACTACTCAACATTACTTGTTTTAATTCATTAGAAACACAATAATATACTACCCACCTTCTTAGGACGTTCAGACATGTTGGAAGTCCCAAAAGCATCAATAGGGAAGGCTGAGGGGAGAAGTGTAGCTTCTGCACCCATTCCATAAGGTGCACCAGCAGTTGGAATTGTTGGCTGAAAACTAGATCCAGGAAAGCCTCCAAATGGTGGTGCAGGTGGTCCAGCAGAATGTATGGTCATTGACGGATCATGCTAAAATACAAAATAAAATTAGGCTTTTGGTCCAAAGCCGTCTAAAATGAGCAGAAAACCAAGCAATACCTGAGTCCCTGATGGAAGACCTGGAGGAATAGGAGCATAAAGTGCACATGTCGGAACAACTGGAGTCCAGGAATTGATGGAAGGTACTGGTGCAACAGGACTAATGCTCTTTATAGTTCCTGCTGAATCATAATTCACAGCATAAGTGAATTACATCATAAGTCATTATCACAGATAAAAGTAAGTCCAACATATAAAATGTTGATAATTTAAGGTCAGCCAAGAAATCAGCGCCCTGGCTGCTCTATGCAAAGTTCTGTTTCGTGAAATTGATCTACCAGTAGCAGGCAGTGAAGATTGAACAGGATATTGCCCTTCTAGAACCGAGGAAATAGGCAACGGTGATGAATTGTACATCCGCTCGTTATGATCTGCAGTCTCTTCATTACCTGCCATTTAGAAAATTGACCAAACTGAATACTTTATGATATATAAGCCTTTTAGGAACTTGGATCCGATTATCAAGTGCATAATTTTAGTGCAGCTAATGGTAATTAATGGTGCATTTGTTCTATGATCACAGTAGATTTCATATATTAATTAAGTCAGCGACAACTTGAACGATGGAAAGAAAAAGACTCAGACAGCTTGCAAATGATATATATACCACCAAGGTCTGTGACTGAATACCTCATATATTCAACACAAACGGTAGATCTAGAAGGCCTCATTATGGTTATTTCTAAAATAGAACTAAAGAATACTAAAAAGAACATGTCTTGTTCCAAATCAACAGTTCTTCAATACAATCTTCACATGCATTTACACTATACTAAATGAATTATTACCTGTAACAGAAGAATAACTAGAAGGTACCTCCTGCTGATGAACAGATGGACTTGTAGTAGGAGCGGCAGCTGAAATTCCACCTCCAATGTTGTAAGCTAGATGCCCATCAGAAACATAAGATGATTGTCCAGAGTTGAAAGATGCAGCCTCCTGTGCATAAACTAGTGGTGGGGGTTGTGCTGCTGCTGAAACTGGAAACTGTTGATAGCCAGATGCATTAAATTGCTGTTGCTGAAAATCATGATAATGAGACTCCAACGGTTGAGAATACTGATCTTGATACTGCACATGGTGATCCTCCATAGAATCTTTTTTCGAAGCTGCCCACGCTCTTGCCCGAGCAGCCCAATCTTCCACATTGTTATTGGCTGATAATATTATAATACCCATTGCCATTATTAAACAGAGAGAGATAGATCTGCTCTCTCAATAAAAATATGATAAAAAAGATGCATTCAAAATTTTCCAATGCAACTTAATGATTAAAGCCAATATAAAAGCCTATGCTAAGTCTTCTAACTTCAGCTACCTTTAAGAAAATTGACAGCATATTTCCGAAAGTTAAATGGTAAGAAGAAAAAGCTTTCACATTAAATTCATAATAACTTATACAAAAAAAAATTCGAAGAAACTAAAACAAAAAGTTAAGCGAATGAAGTAACCAGAGTAATCCCAGGATTGTTGCTGGCCCCAACTTGGATTCCCCCATTCCTACAATTAATTGAACATACATGTAAGTAATTAGCAAATCCAATCAAAGACAAAAAGGAAGACATCATCAAAATTAAAGGACTGAAATTTTGTAGTAAAGTCAACAGAGTATACTCGAGACCCTAAATTTAAATCTCATATATAATAGAAACACAAAAACATTGAGTTACCTGATTGGCCGGAGGGTAAGGAGGAGGATGGACTTGCGAGAGAGGCGGAGGCGGAGGTGGAGGCTGAGGATGAGGAGGAGCGAACTGATGGTTTTGCGGAGGGTAAGAATGAGGCTGCGGCAGCGAAGGAAAACCGGAGGGATGAGGAAGAGCGAGGTGGTCGGAATGAGAAGGAGGAGGTGGAGGCGGGGGCGCCCAATGTTGCGGCGGAGGTGGAGAGGGAGGAGGGTGGTAGTGGAATTGGTTGGAGTACCAAGGAGCTTGAGGAGGAGGAGGAGGAGGAGGAGGAAGAGATGGTCTTTGGTGGTGGTAGTGGAGGGGATCCGCCGCTGGTTGCGGCAGCGGAGGGGGTGGTGGTTGCGGTGGTCGCATGTACCTGTTCGGATGCTGCTGTTGTTGGTAGTCCATTTTGTTGTTTGGAGTGATTTTAGGTTTTGTGGGTTTTTTGATTCTTCGTTGTTTGCTTTGGCGTGTTTTATTATGTTACCCAAAAGAGGAACAAATTTGGTTCAGAATATTATTTATATTTCATTTTCTTTTCAGGAACATTTAATTAATGATTTTATTTTTAACTCGGAGAATTGATTTTGACAATATGTAACATTTCATTTCATCTTCTTCGATTTTGAATATGATTTCATAATATAAAAAATTTACTTTTTAAAAAAGGAGAT
>JANIHY010145232.1:0-10397 GCA_027479065.1 Erythroxylum brevipes
TAAATATTACTATATTCTATTTGATATATTAATATTATGATTTGATCAGAGTTGATATTAAGAAGAATTATTGAGGGCATATTAGGTAGTATGTATTTATTAGGTTACGTTCCATCCTAAACTCCCCAAATCGGAGGTTTCTTATTTTCACTATTTATGATAGAATGGAACGTAACATGAAACCCTCCGCTTCCATCCTATTCCATTATAAAACCTTCAAGCAAACGATGGAAGTGTGTTACGTTCCATTCCATTCCATTAATAACCCTCCAAACAAACAGAGCCTAGGGTCAATAAACTAAGAAGAGAAGAGGAGAGAGAGAATATATTATTGCTTTGGTGGAAATGCAAGTGAAATGTTGGTCACATTTCATCTCATAAAATGAAGCCTAAAGATGGGGATAATGTGCGAAAATGAGATGTTGACTTCCATCCCTCACGTGCCCAACGGCTCCATTCCCGATTTTCCCTCGCGTGAACCCCTTTTTTACTTTTTCATGTTAAAACTATGGACAACTGACACGTGTGTCGAGCAAGTGGCGGACTCGCTTAACGATTTCTTAATGAAAATGGAAAAGATAACCCCATTAATTATTTACAAGTCATTAAAAAGTTAATAAATTTTATATATTAAATTTCTAAATTTTAATGTTACTTGTGTATAACATTTTAAACTTTACCGTTTACATCAAAATTTAAGTTAAACTTTAATGTTTATGAAATGCTCAAACTAAACGCTACCTGGATAAAAAATCTGAATAAATTTGTCAGTAAAATGTTACTTGACATTTTTTCTACATGTTTTAAAAAAATTGCATAAGAGTAGGACCTACTTTAGCTGACGTGATATTTTAAATATAAAATGGAAGTAAGTCTTACAATAAGTTAAAACGAATTAAAAATGGAAGTGAGTTTTATTGCCAGTTAAAATGCCCGTGTAGAATTCTGAATTTAAAATAGAATCGTGTTGAACGCTCTGGAATTTGCACAATTTGCACCATTTCGAGAATGTTCAATGTTCACCATTTTGATTGTTCTACAATTCTTAATTTCTCTTTTTTAAAAGACAATTTTAGTCCCTAATTTCTCTCGTTCTCTTTACCTTAAATCCCTAATTCTTTCTTCTTCTCCCACACTTTGTCCTAGCGTTAGAAGAAACTTGCATGCTCTTCGAATTTCGGGGAAATAAGAAATTGACAATACATTGAGGTAAGTCCATTGTTTTGTCTGGCTTTTATGTTTATTATCTGTTATGGTCCCCTATTTCTTATTGATTTGAATCGTTTAGTTGTTTGTTTGTGTTTATTGTATGTTGTGATCCCCTATTGTCAACCTAAGCTTGAAATGCTTGTTGAGGTGTTTCTTGTATGTTGTGGTCCCCTATTCTTTGATTTATTTGCGAAGACTGGATGTTGGCAAAGATAAAAGCAACATAGTTCTCCACATTTAAATAGTTGGTACTTAGCATTGAAGTCATGAGATGTTCTTTTTACATATTGAAAGTGGGGACACATGATCATTTAAATATTTGATCAGCTCTGGTCATTTGACTAAAACATTGTTTAAGGTGTTATGGTTATAGGATTCCCACTTGCAGATTAAATTATCTCCTAAATTTCTAATTCACTTAATGAAAATATTAGATTATAGATTATCGTTGAGCAAATTGAGCCCACCATATGATAAATGTTGGTGAGAAAATCATCCTTGCCATGTTTTGAAGAACTTATCTTTTCTTGTTTTGTTAGTAACATCAACAACTATATCTTTAATTTTAGTTCTGAAATCTTGAAATATACTCTTTACTTGAAACAAACCATACTCATGAAATGGTATCGATGTTTTCGTTTATGATGCATGATTATTAAGTTTATAGGGATTATTTTTATCAATTTATTATGTTATCCTCTAATTGTAAATTGGTACTCCAAGCTTTCACAATTGTATGTAGTAACCATTATAAACTTGACAATATCCTTTAAATGTCGACTTTTTAGTAATACACTTGCCTTTATATATTTGCTTGCAATCTCTAATGCATGAAATATTATAATTTTCATTTGTATTCTAATTTATGTTTTGGTCATTTTGGACACTTTAGGAGGCAATTGAAGTTGATAATGTCCTGTATACAATGAAATGCCTTAAAATAAATATTTTGTTTATTAATAGAAATGGGATTGAAAATATAATTTAATTTTTGGTACAATCACCACTTATCTAATTTAAATGCAGATAGGAAAACCTAAAAGAGAAGTTACTAAAAGTCCTAATAAGGAAGATGGGAAAAGAGTTAAATAGGTTTGAATAGATTTTGAAAATTTGGAACTTTTGCAAAAAAGCTTAAATATTGATTAAACAAAAGTATGATAAGGAATTAGAATTATAGCATGTAGTTCTCTATAAAAGGTAATGATGTGATTATTACCTTCTTAATTTCTATTGACAAATTTTATTTCCCCTTTATTATGAACAGGTGTATGATGGCCTAATTTCGTAGTATAAGGATGTTTTATAGTGGAAAGTTCATAGTAAAACCAAAGTTGAAATATGTTGACGAGCAAATAAGTATTTTTGATAAAATTGGCCTTGATTATGTTAGCTACAAGTAAATATGTGAGATGAGAAATGAGTTAGGATATCTTTAAGTACATACGACCTATTGCAGTGTACCAAGTTTTTAATTTAACTAACCATTGAGATTGATTGAATCAAATGAAATCTTGTGACAATCCACCAAATGAAATAGTTGACAAAGGAGTTGGTGTAAAAGTTAGTGAAGGAGTTGATGTAGGATTTGGTGAAGAGTTGGATAATCATGATAGAGACCACGACAAGAGTTTTATATAAGTTGAGATTTTAGATGATAACTAACTAATTGAAATTAATTTATATAAGTTGAGATTTTAGGTGATAACTAACTAATTGAAATTAATTCAATTGATTGTGGTAGTTTTATTGATAGTGATGAATATCCAAGCAAAGAAGAGCCTGGTGAACCATTGCGAAGACCTAATATTAGTATTAGGAATAATCCATCTAATGTCACATCATATTGGAGATTGGGGATGAAGTTAGGATCAGTTAAAGAATTTAAAGATTTTGTTATAGATTATGCACTGTGAACATGATACAAAGTCAAGTCTAAAAAAAGTGAAAGTCATAAGATCATAGCTAAATGTATCAAGGGATGCCCACGGGAGTTGTATGTTTGTTGTGACAAGAATGAGCGTTGCTTCAAAGAGAAGACATACAATCTTAAGAATAGTTGTTTTAATACCAACAAACTAAAATTGGTTTCAACTAAGTACCTTATGAGACATTTTAGGGAAAGTGTTGCATGTGATGACTTGGCCCCTCCACTTGGTTGCCTTGTCAAAGAAGAAGGCTTTTGGTTGGTGGCTTGCAATGAATGTCAAACAAAGTTGGTGAATTCTTCAACAATTATGGCTTGCATGTATTCAATAAAAGTTGCCACCGTTTTTGCTTTGGTTTCTTCATATTTTGTCAACAATATATGGCTGCAGTTGGACGAAAGCTTAGGATTCATCAGCTATAAATAAAGGCTTCAACACAAGCACAAGAAATCATTTTCATTCTTTCCTTTTCTGAAATCCTCTATCCTCTCTATATACTTCTAAATTTTTTATTCAGCCTTTGTACTTGTATACATTCTCCACATATTAGTAAAATTGCTCACCCTCCGGCCGTGGACGTAGGTCACATTGACCGAACCACGTAAATCCCTGTGTTCAGTGTCCCATTTTATTTTGGCTTTATTTATTTTCGTTATTATCTATTTGGGCTATTATATTAAACCGGGATTGGATCTGGGGTTATTTCGTAACAGAAAGAATATTTGAGAAGACAAGCATCTTTACGACGAAGATGGTTAAACAATGCAGAGAAAAGCTTAATATATTTGTTAACTCTAGTATGTGTAGAATAGTAAAGAGAAGATTGAGAAAAGAGAGGGCAATTGATTATATGAATGAATATGCCAAGCTATAAGAAGACGTACATGAGATGAGGATTAGTAATCAAGGATCAACAATGGAGTTGAAGTTGGCTAGGAATGAAGAAATTTGTTTATTACAGGTATGCAAAATTAAAAGATATCTATGAAATTTATTCATACATCTTTATCTCTTTTGTGTAGTTTAAAAGATTGTACATTTGCTTTAATGCCATGAAAAGAGGATGGAGGCATTTGAGGTCAATTTTTGGTATTGATGGCAACTTTCTAAAGACAAAATTCAGAAGCTAGCCATTGAGTGTAGTTAGGAGGGATGGTACTGTTCACCATTCTAAGTAACGACCGGAGGCATTTACGAATGATTACTATAAGAAGTCAAAATTCCTGGCATCAAATGAGCATGTGTTGCAACCTATTAAAGGTGCAATTTTATGGCATATTATTGATGCAGAAGTAATAAACCCCTCACCTAAAAGAGTTATGCCAGGAAGACCTGAAACAGCTAAAAGGAGAGGAGGAAATAAGCTTAATAAGTTGAAAATTCCAAACAAATTGACTTGAAAGGGTTAAGTACAAAAATGTAGTAAATGTAGCAATTTTGGTCATAATGTTAGAAAATTTAAGAATGAATGCTCAACTCAACCTTCTCAATAATCTCCACTGGTATAAAACATTCTTTTATTATTATGTATTGCTTCATATATCTAATGATCATTTATGACATTCTTTGATTATCAAACTAACAACGATATTCATGTCATTTTGGTTAAGTCATCTATGAGATTTATTCACAAGTTGAACATATTGTTATATCGAGTCAATAAAGCAATATTGTGAGTATATGACCATTCATCACATTATTGATAACTTTTACAAAAGAATACTATTAAGCCTTGCTTAGTTGACATGGATTCTTGCTTGGGAAAGTAATATTTTTCCTAAAATTTATATTATCACATTTGGTTTATTTTTTCGAGTAGTTAGAAAAGTATAAACTTTCCCTATCTAAGGAAAGTAGTAGCACTTTACTTGGATTCTAAATCCTAGCACCTCCTTGGTATTTAGATTACTTTCCTCAGGAATTTAATATAAAAATACGCTAGCTGATTCAACCCTTCCTTCTCTCTCAACTCTTTCATAGAACCCTACCTCCTCTTCAGCTATTCTTATTGTTCTCCTGTTAGTAAGATTTTGGATATTTTTGCTTAGAAGTTTCAATCGACAATCTTCAGGTTCATATTTTTCCTTCTTACTTGTATTACAAATTAACATTATTTAACGATTTCAATTTTTATTCAGTTTGTAGAGATATAATTGGAAACACAAGTCAAAATTAAATTACATTCCATGAAATAATGTTGCATACCAAACACTATAATAAGAATCCACCCAATTTTTCTATTAGAATTCTTATAAGTATCCAAACATGTGAATATCTTTACTTTCTATAGATTTATTTTATGAAGAATTAGATTCCAAATTCACTTTACTTTCTTGCCAACCAAAAGGGGCCTTAAAGATATGTCTGTTTCTAGGTTGCTAACTTTTCACATAGTAGTAAACGAAAGTATGAAGAAGTTGATCCATATTCATTCAAGTTATCCTTTGAGCCAAGAGGTCTAAGGTTCAAAGGACAACCTAACATAACTTCCCAACAGTCATAACTGAAACAAAGAGGATGAGATCATCAATGAATCAACTAGTACATGATCAACCTTCTCATTCAAATGTAAATGAGGGAAGCAATTTGGTTGATTCCCAAACTTTACATTGATGTTGTCTATGTGTTGTTGGAACTTTAGTTATTACATTAAATCATTTTTGTATATGGACGGATTGTAATATAATCACTTTTGTATATACTTGTTGATGATTTTTACTACTATTAACTAGGCATCATTAAGACATCTTCATGAATAACAAAATAATAAAGATAAAGCACAATACACAATGCACAATATATCACGACTTAATTCAAATGACGATTTTTCATTTTTCATTATTCAAGTTTTAAACAAACTACTACAATTTAATTCCACTTATCTATAACAAATCATACTGTAACATCACCATAAGCACAAAAACCTTATTATGATAATCACCAAAATAAATTTCAACTCATTTTTCTCAGTTGTCAACAAAATAATGTCTTCCTTCATTAGCTTTATTTGCACCTGAATTTCCAACATTGTACATTATTCAATTGTGGTTTGTTGAGTCTTCTTCTTCAAGATACCTACTTCTTTCTTTAATGTATAAATTACTTCAACAGTTCTCTCACTAAATTTTTCATCGTACTACTTAAAAAAATCACATCTTTTAACCTAAAAGAAAATTAATAATTAACAAAAAAAGCATTAAACATATACATGAACAATTTTAACTTATCGAAAAATAAACTAATAGGATATTTAAGACATCTATACAATTTGCTTCTTAAGTTATTATCACTCTATGAAGTTTTTAACGAAGCTTTTAAACCCCAATAACACACTAGAAAACCATTATTTGAATTTAATGTAATGTTAGTTAAAGATGTCACGTCTATAGCTTTAGGTAGTTGCTGAAAAATTATGTTAATATTCTTAGTTCTTCTAATCAACTAATCTTGAAACATGAACTCATAGGACAAAAAGGAGCTATTTAGCTACTCATTTCATTTCTTTATAATAAGCAGTCATAAAAGTCAAAATTTTATTTTAAAAGTAAACTCCAAATAAACTGACCCTTCTACTTTTGGTTGGATAGTAGAGGAGTTTCCATGAATAATAATTTTCCTTCTTCAACAAATTTCATAGATTTGAAGAGTTAATTGTTATTGCAAACATGTTCAGCAAATGACTTCAGCTTCTAATAGCTGGTGCCACAGGAAACACAACTTTCTTTTTGTTTATATTTATCACTATAAGAACAACTAATATAAACATTAAAATTGGCTACCAAATGTCCATTTTCTTTTCTTACTGTAATCCTTCTAGTATGAATTGTAGAGTAAGAAGTATTAAAATTTTTGTTGATTCATCCTGCACACAAACCTTTCTTCTATATTTAAGTTCTATACATAAACTCTTGAGTAAATGATCAAAAGACATGCATCTTTCTTACAGTTAAGAATTACACTCATAGTTACAAAGAAATGTTTAAGCTACGATGATCAATGAATTAAAATATTGAGAAGGAACATGATCCAATTTCCATAATTTGCAACATTGTTTCATAATCCTAAAGCAACCTCCCAGATGGAAGAATCAATTCATGAAACAATTCCTAATCTCACAATCCTTACAAGCCACCAGATGATCCCAGAATAAGTAATTTAACCCAAGAAACCCAGTTCAGTGCATCAATCCTTTTTATGAACTTGAAATCGGAAATTTTCGAAAACCAAGAAGCCAACAACCTCAATTTGCAATATTGATATAATACCCACAAACAAAAGGCCAACCTTTTTCCCTGTGTTCATCTTTTGACCTGCGTTAATTAGTGATGAGCGCTTATTCTTCCCATTTTTTTTCCAATCTAAACAATGGAAATCATGTTAGACACTTTTGCCCTTAGGGGCATTTTTGTCTTTCTCCTATTAATTGGACAACTATTAATTGTAATATTGGTTTTCAATAAATTATTAGTTAAGTTACATAATTTGATCCATATAAGGTAGGTCAAAGTCTAAGTGAAAAATGGATCCCTTTCAGTGTAGACCTGGTCTATATCGGTCTTGTGATGAGGAAGTCAGATATGGAAGCTATATAAAGGTTAAGGTCTCCTGCAGTTACTCATATCAATCATAAGCATACAGTTCTTTGACCCGTCAAGAGATCTTACGTATTAAGGAAATTGTAGAAAGACCTAAACCGAGTGTCAGTGAGAAACTTCTTCAACTGTCTCGGGAGGATTGGAGCTCATTTCGGTAGTAAAAATCTCTTCGGAACTCAAAATGGAACTGAAATCATGTATTCTGCATTTCCTTCGTTTTTACCCTTTCATGTATGATCTTAGGTACGTAATAGGGTCTGTGCTACGTATTACACGTGGAATCAAAGCGGTTACGTGATCGGGTTGACGAAAATGAAGGTTTTTTTGGTTTCCATTCCATATGGTTTTCATCAGTTTTTGATTCATTTTTTGATTTTTTACGTATATAATTACGTAAAAGTAGTATACATAAGGCTAGCCATAAAAAAGCAGGTAAAAAATAGGCCAAACAAAGTAAAAAACAGAGTCTCGAGATGTCAAAAATGCCCCCCGTCAGAGGACGACACAATGTCCAAAGCTTGCAACGCACGCACCTGACGTTGCTACAGTGGTTGGGGGAGTGGTGGTACGACTAGTGCGTGCATTGCACGCACCAATTGCGTGCCATTAAGTGGCATCACACACAGGAGGACGCATGTAGTACGTGCAGTGCATACACTTCCACAGGCATTGAATCGCAGGCGTATACGTGGCATGCACCACATCCGGCTGGACACGTAGACTGTTGGATTTAAGACACATGATGGTACGTGCAGCATATCTGTCGTATAGTAGGCGCGCATGTGGAGCACACGCGGTTCCGCGCTACGCGTACCGACGTGACGCCCACATCAGTCAGCTTACTTTATGCTGACGTCAGTCATACAGCCTCTCTTACATTGATTTAAACAAACACAAAATTTCAAAAATTCCTATAAAGCTATCCCTGGGTGTTTTGGGTCAGTTTTCGGGTCAAAATTTCTTAAAACTATTTTTTAATTTTTCTAGATTTATTACGTTGGTAGATAGATTCCAAAAAAGTTTTTAAACTTTTTTAAGTTAATTTTAAATGCAGTTTTATACTCCAAACAACACATGAGGGAGACACTTAAAGTTTTATATCTCATACGAAAGGTTCGGTATTCGGGAAAGTACGATAGGCACTCTCATTGAGATTTTTATTTTTAAAATTCTCAAATAAAGTTTAAAGATAATGTTTTCAGTGTTAGTATGTGATTATTTAATTGTGAATCTAGTTTTTTCATTTATGACCGATTTTCCCATACATTATGCCCATGTAGAATGTGGGGATGACATAAAGATGTATCCCTTGTGTTTGTGGGCTTTCTAGGGTACTGATGAGAATGCAGTCACCAAAGTGGCCTTTCAAGTCAGTATTTTAGATTGTTCTACTCACATGTTTAAGGATGTCTCTGACCTTATGTTTTGTTATTCTGCCCAAAGATGTTGGCCTTACATAATGTTTTGAGATGTTCATAAAGGGATTTGATAGAGGGAAATCGTTGCTTAAATGATCTATTCACCCAAAGGTGGTCGTATCATGAGAGTTTATGGTTTGTACTCTGAACGAATTTATGTGTGGGGATCTAATTACATATATCATGTATTTAACCCAAAGGTATTTCATAATATGTGTGATTGGATTCTCAATAGAGATACTGCTTGAATGCCTTGAGTATCATTGTTGTCCTGCATTTATACTAATTTTTACATTGTCTTTCTATTTTGCAGTCATCTTCTATATCAACAACAATGCTGTCACCATTGAAACCTTAAATCGTTTCAACTTCAAGAAGTGGAGGAAAGACGTTGAGTTTGCGTTGGAGATGGTGGATGTCAGTATGGCTATGCACATAGAGAGGCCTTCCCCACTTACAAATGTCAACTCGGAAGCTGGCAGAGCAGTGTTGGCGACCTAGGAAAGGTCAAATAGGATGTGCTATTTGACCATTAAAATGTTGAAACTCGATCATCTGTTGAGTGAATCGGCAGACACTGTTGGGTTCGTGTTTTGCGTACCGCATACCTCAAGTTTGCACGCAACCACAACCTTAATCATAATTGTCCTATTTGGTACTCGAACTCGAGATCTCAAGGTTTTGTTGCTTTTGCAAGCACGTCTCCCATTGAGCCAAATAGCTCAATGGTACAAGCACGACCGTGGTGCGGGAGTTCATGGACAACATATTCCAGAGGTACAAGATCTCTCCTTATGCTGAGCAGAGAGCCTTGATCAAGGAATTTTTCTCCATGAGGTACACTGGAGAGGGATGCGTTCGAGAGTATATCATCCGAATGGTGGATCTATAGAGTAGGCTGAAGGCACTGGATATACCGATTACTGACTCGCTTATAGTGCATCAAGCACTAAACACTCTTCCTCAGGAGTTTGAGATGTTGGGCACCTCTTACATCTCACAGGATGAGACCTAGGACATTAATGCTTTGATTTCCCAGTGTGTTGTAGTAGAGAAAAAGATCAGGAGCTCTCCTCATATAGCTATGTATGTAGCAGTGAAGCGTAAGAGGAAGGCTAAACCCCAACAGCCGAAGGGTAAGGGTAAGAATGTAACATCCCATCACCGATGGGAGGGTAAATTGGTAAATTGGGACAGGCTAGTAGTTGCATTGCATATCTTGATATGTTCATTTATTTGGCCTCTAA
>JANIHY010145241.1:0-10396 GCA_027479065.1 Erythroxylum brevipes
ATTGAAATCTAATGTTTTAATCGATTTTTGTCATTTGATTAAATCTAGTCGTTTTAATTCATACCTTGCATTTTTCATATTTCATTGATTTTCTTACTTTAATTTATTTTATTTTCAAATCAATCAATTCTTGATCATCCGAGTAATTTTTCATCATTTAATTTAATTATCTAGCGTGTTGGAATTCCCTTGGGTACGATATCCGGTTCTTACCGTTTTATATTACTTGTCGAGGGAGTGCGCTTGCCTCTAATTTGTCTAGATAAAATTCAATTTATATTGTTTTATTTAGATCGCAACAACTTCTAACTTTAATGAACTTCAAGAGGCGTATTTAGAATTGTTAGAAGATTCAAATGCTATATTAAAACAATATAGGATTTTGAAAAAGAAATTTGTTGAAAGCTTGAAGAATACGGAAGTGTTAGATAAAGAAAACGTCTGCCTTAAGAAACAAGTAGACGACATGAAAAAGAAAGTAATTGTAGATAGATTTAAGGAAATTAATCAATTGAAACAAATGATTAATAGTCTTTCAGTAGATTTATCAACATTTACTGAAAATACAAAAAGGATGAATGATATGATTGGAAACTATAGACATCCAAATGATAAGAGTAGTTTAGGGTTTACTAATAGCAATGTTCGTCATAATAAAAATTTTGTTCCTAATAGAAAGAAAAAGAAATAGTATCCTTATTATTTGAGGAATAATTGTAAGTCTAACCCCAAAGGATCCCAAAAAAATATGGGTACCTAAGAAAGACAAAATATATGCTGCAGATCTCCTTTCTTGGAAAAAGCAACCAGCATCAATGGTACTTGGACAGTGGATGCTTGCGACACTTGCGGGAAGAAGGTCTATATTCCTAGACCTCCAAAATAAGCAAGCAGGATCAGTAACTTTTGGAGATAACCAGCAGGTCAAAATAGTTGGAATCAGCAAAATTGGTAAAGATTCATTTGCGTCTATTGATAATGTTCTGTTAGTTGAATAATTAAAGCATAATCTAATTAGTGTAAGTCAATTATGTGATTCTTGTTTTGAAGTATCCTTTAATCAAAACTCTTATGTAGTCAAAAACAAGGATGGTTCTGTATTCTTTTCTACCAAGAGACAAAATAATCTTTATAAGATTAACTTACATGATTTGAAAAGTCAAAATATTTCATGTTTTATATCAACAGATGAGGAAAAACTGATTTGGCAACAAAAGCTAGGTCATGTTAGTTTGAAACATATTTCTAAGTTGGTTAGACATGATTTGGTAAGAGGATTACTAAAAATAACTTTTAACAAAGATTTATTTTGAGAGAGTTGTCAAAAAGGAAAACAAGTTAAAAACATCTTTTTCTTCTAAAAAAGTTGTAACGTCATCTAGACCTCTAGAGTTGTTACATATAGATTTGTTTGGTCCAACCAGAACACTAAGTCTTTGCGGAAAGAAGTATGGTCTCGTAATTGTTGATAACTTCACTAGATTTTGTTGGATATTGTTTTTATCACATAAAGATGAATCTCTTAAATGCTTTAAAGTTCTATTCAAAAAGTTACAAAATGAAAAAGAAATTTCTATCGCTGTAATTAGGAGTGATCATTGTGGTGAATTTGAAATTGAAAATTTTAGAATGTTTTGTGAAGAGAATAGAATTTTCCATAATTTCTCTGCTCCTAGAACTCCACAACAGAATGAAGTTATAGAAAAAAAGAACAGGATAATTTAGAAAATGGCAAGGACTATACTATATAAAATGAATCTTCCTAAGTATCTCTAGGCAGAAGCTATAAATATAGCTTGTTATATTCAAAATAGAGTATTTTTGCGACCTATTTTAAATAAAACTCCATATGAGTTGTGGAAAGGAAGATAGCCAAATATCTCTTATTTCCATCCTTTTGGTTGCAAATGCACTATATTGAATACAAAAGAAAAATTGGATAAATTTGATTCTAAGATCAATTCAGGAATTTTTCTAGGATATTCGATGTCTTCTAAAGCTTATAGAGTTTATAATCTTGTTTCTAAATCCGATGAAAAATCTATGCATGTTAAGTTTGATGATGATTCTCATCCAGATAGAAGAGACGATTCTGATGATGAAATTCTATCTGCTCCTTTAGTTAATAACCTAGACAGGTCACTATCAAATGATCCACCTGATAAGCTAGAAGATATTCTTGAAAACTTTGGCCTTAGAAAAGACTGGAAGTATAAATCCTCTCACCCAGAAAACCTTATTATAGGTAAAACTTATGAAGGAGTGAGAACTAGTTCTAAATTTAGAAGAGAGACAAATGTAGCTTTTGTTTCTAAATTAGAACCTATGAAAATTGATGAAGCTCTTCAAAATGTAGCTTGGATTTTAGTCATGCAAGAGGAGTTAAATCAATTTACAAAGAACAAAGTTTGGTTTTTAGTTCCTAGGCCACCCAATAAGTCTATCATAGGTATCAGATGGGTATTCAAAAATAAACTAGATGAATCAGGAAGAGTAAACTATAACAAAGCTAGATTATTAGATTAAGGCTATAATCAACAAGAAAAAATAGACTATAATGAAACCTATGCTCCTATAGCTAGACTAGAAGCTATTAGGGTTTTGCTTGCATATATTGTTTGTCATGATATAAAACTGTTTCAAATGGATGTGAAAAGTACCTTTTTGAATGGTTTTATAGAAAAAGAAGTTTATGTAAAGCAACCTCCTAGTTTTGAAGATATTTATAAACCAGATTATGTCTATAGACTTCATAAAGCTTTGTATGGATTAAAACAAGCACCTCGCGCTTGGTATGATCGTCTAAGTTTATTTTTTATTAGAAATGACTTTATTAGAGCATAAGTATATAAGACTTTGTTTATAAAATGTATTAAAAATGATTTCATCATAGTACAGATATAAGTAGATGATATTATTTTTTGTGCAAGAAACTATGTTCCAGTTTTGAAAATTTTATGAAAAGTGAATTTGAAATGTGTATGATGGGTGAATTGAAATTTTTTCTCGGTTTACAAATTAAGCAAACCGAAGAAAAGATTTTTATTTATCAACAAAAATATATCAAGGAACTATTATTCAAATATAAAATAGAGAAGGTCAAACCTATGTCAACTCCTATGCATCTTTCAATCCTTTTATCTAAGGATGAAGTAGGTAAGAAGGTTGATTAAAACCTTTTTAAAGGAATTATTGGTTCTTTACTTTACCTAACTATAAGCACACCTGATATACTGTTTAGTGTTTGTTTGTGTGTAAGATTTCAAGTAGATCCCAGCGAATCTCATTATATTGCTGTCAAAAGAATATTGAGATACTTGGCAGGTCTAACTGATCTCTGTTTAATGTATGAGAAAGGTAAATATTTCAGGTTAATTGGCTACTGTGATGTTGATTATGCTAGAGATAGGATTGATAGAAAGAGTACAAGTGGAGGTTTTGACTTTCTTAGTGATAATCTAATTTCTTGGTCAAGCAAGAGGAAAAGTTCAATTGCTTTATCTACTGCAGAAGTTGAATACATGTCAGTTGCAAGTTGTTGTTTATAGACGTTATGGATTAAGTATCAGTTAGAAGATTACTTTATACAAAAAGATCAAATTCCAATCTTTTGTGACAACATAAGTGCTATCAATCTATTAGAGAATCCAATACAACACTCGAGGAAAAATCATATTGAAGTTAGACATCATTTTATACGAGACTATATATAGATAGGAATCATTAGTCTACAATTTGTTAAGATGAATCAACAATGGGCGGATATCTTCACTAAACCTTTGTGTGAAGATAGATTTAAGGAAATTAGATGAAATGTGAATATGGTAATGCTGAATGATCATTCACCTGACATGTCATGACCTAGACGATTCATACAAAAAGAAGATAAAAAATCGTAAGTTTTCAAGTAAATAGTAACAGTAAGTTATGAATAGTAACTTTTCAAGAGTACATATAAGAAGGAAATCTTCTCAAGATTCTAAAATACCTTCTACTCTACAATTTTGTTAAAAAAACTTTGAAATCGACTTGTTTGGTGCTCTCAACCAAGATGATTCAATGCTTTGTTCTAAGCTTCAAGTTCTTTTAGTTTCATATTCTTTCTTTTAGTTTCATATTCTTAATTTTAGATACTAACATCACTACTTTAAGCAACATAAATTTGTGTGTTTAGTTTTTATTTGTTACAGATCATAAATTAAGCAATCTCTTATTTATGGGAGACACGTTGATTTCATCTCTTTGAAGGAAAATAAGATGGACATTGAACCAAAAATAGAAGCAGTTGGCTGGAAAATTTTCTTCAAGATTCGTGAAAAAGTCTACTTGAATGAGATATATGAGTTTTGGAAGAATGCAAAGGTGGTGGATGACACCTTAGTATCAATGGTAGATAGATTGTCGATTATCATGACACAAGATACTATTGAGAGGGTCATTGGGTGTCCTAGTATTGAAGCAAAGCTGTTTAACAATACAAAATGGATTACTCAAGGTCGTGTAGATAAGGTGTATATCAATCAACAACTATATGGAAGTAGTGATCCAGGAGTTAAGAAGGCTTTAACCCTTGTTTCGAAGGCTAGGGTTCTACATTCACTGCTTCTCCATTGTGTTCTACCAAGATTAGGCTAGAAGGACGTTGTGACAATGAACGATGAATATTGTTTGTTTCACCTACTCAACCACCAACCCATTAATCTTCCATACTTGATTTTGAAGTACATGATGAAGTCAAAGGGAGATTCTAGCTCTTTACCTTATGGTATGCTATTGACAAGGATTTTTAAAGAATCTAGAATCTCAAGGATTTTTAGAGAATCTAGAATCTTACTCAATAGAGGTAATAGGGTAAAGATGGATGTGAAGAGCATTATTAATGCCACTACTATTCACAGAATGGGAATAAAGTTTAAAGATGAAGCGGATACAGGTTCTACACCGAAAGCAAGGTTTGAGGGGGAGCTTATAGTAAGACGGAGCAGGAGTAAACGTGTTACATCTGAAAGAAAAATAAAACCTCAATCAACAAGAAGAACATCTGCAGAAGAAAAGAATGAGAAATCATCTTATGTATCAATAAAACTAAGACGATTCTACAGAAAGAGGAAAGCTGGGCTCAACAATCATCACAACAAATGTCATTGAAGAGAAAGGCTAAGAGACTTCAATCAGAAAAATCCAAACAGTCAAGAAGGTCACCAAGACTAGTGACCTTACGACAACAAGAACAGAAGAATCAAAAAGCTCTGATTCTTGGTGGAGATTCTGAAAAGCAAGAGAAAAAACAAGAGCCTACTAGATGAATTATCTCTATTTTGTAAAGTCAATCAGCAAAATCATTTAGAGAGACAAAGATAAAAAGGAACTTAGTATATGGGAGGAAGAAGCCTTAACAATAATTTTCTTCTAAATCGGCAGAAGAACAAAAGAAGGTGAAGCCTAGTCTAAAAAAGGTTTCTTCATCTAATGTTCAACAGAAAGCGAAGACAGTTGAACACCAATTGGAACCTTACAATCCTTCTTAACCAATCAACAAAAAAGATTTGAAAATGAATATTATAGAAGAATCAGTACCTATTCAAAGCAAAAGCTCAATTATTATCGGAGAACCTTCGAAAAAGACAGTCAAGGTACAAGTCGAACCTATACCAATTAATGATCAGACAATACATCTTCTAAGTCATGAAGAACAAAGACTATATAGTACTCTACAAGATGAGAAGACAGAACCATATCCAATGAAGATTTCAAGGATCGGTATACAATCTATCCGATTACGAGCAGCACAACGATAAAAATTATCCCAGATATATAACCAAGATGTTCAACCCCCATGAGAAACGAAGAAAAAGGGAAAAAGAAGATGTTTCCTGAAGGGAATGAAGATGATCTTACAGAAGAATAGATTCAAGTAACTGTGAAGAACATAGATGAAGCATGTAATGTAGCTCAACCTGAAGGTACTTATGTTTCACATCATATTTCAAAGGCATCAGGAAGTCAATTTGGAGTTCTACCACAGATGAAAACTTCAAGGTAGTTAGCAAAGTGACAGAAGGACAGTACAGAAGTATCATGGTTGAAGGTATCAATTTCAACTTAGAAACCTTTATGTATTTAATCGTGCATTTCGGACCCTTAGGTTCCATACCTTTAGTGAAAGATGTGTTACATCTTTTTGGACAACCAATTCTTAAACTACCTAGACCTGATGATCTTGATCTTCTAAAAGGAAAGCAAACCTTCAGACTACCCTTAATCAAAATCATAGAGTTAGACATTTTACCTACAGAATCATTTGTTGTTGAAAACCTTCATCCACTTAATGAAATACAATAAGATCCTACTGTTAATTCGGAGTTCTTGAAGCATTTCATCAATTAGACGGAAGCAAGTCACAAACAGAAAGAATTTAGGAAGCCTTAGCAAATGAAATTGAGGAAATTCATACTAAGGTTGATGAACTGGGTGACTCAGTGGGTGATCTTCATGAGGAAGTAGCACTTCTACGAGTTACTATTGAACAAGACCTCAAGATGATCCTCACTAACATGCAACATATGTTTTCTGAAATTCTGAAGCGTCTATGATGAGCTATCTTTTTTGTTAATAACAAATGGGGTGAGAATAAAAGGAGAACGAGAACAAGAGGATAATAGAAAGAGAAGAGAAGATAGAAAGCATTGTATATATCTTGTATGCATTTTTTGTGCATTTCTTACGATTTTTGTTTTAATATTATTCGTCTGAATATCAATTTTATCTTCTAAAATTATGATTATTTGTTATCATCAAAAAGTGGGAGATTGTTAAGTCAAGAAGACTTCATTTCTATTAATTTTGATGACAATCAAATAATAATAATCTTATAAATGTACGAACTATTTTGATAAGTTTGTTAAGTGTGCAAAAAAAAAAGTAAGTAACACTTAAGTCAAACCCAGAAGATGCGCGGTCAGCAACAGATGATATATCTACAACAGACGATAGATCAGCAACAGATGATACGTCAGCAACAAATGATATGTCAACAACTGACGAAGCACAACAACAAACGAAGTGCAACACCAGACGAAGTGCAATAATAGACGAAACGTGATAATAGAAGAAGTATTATACTAGACGATACAAAAGGAAGATATTCTAAACGTTAGTCAGTTAGTTGGTTGGAGTTAGTTACAGGACTCAACTAGTAACGATTTCTAGAAGGTTCAAGAAGCAGTTTCTCAAGAAGGCAGCTGAAGACTTAGGCTATAAATGCTAGTTCTAGTCGAAGACTAAATAACGTTTTTATAAGAGAGAAAATTTGAATTGTACAATATTTAGAGAAATTCTTTATTCAAAGTGTGAAAGAAAAGAGCGAATACATCTGTAACGGGAAGCAAAAAAATATCTTTCCTAGAGAGAGAAGAAAGGCTAGAGCCTGAAGAGGCTAAAATAGCAGATAAAGAATACTTTGTGAGAGAGACCTGAAGAGGTTCTGAAAGTGCAAAAAGAATACTTGTAAAGTTGAAGAGTATAGTGAAATATCAAACAAATTCTGAGGATTGGACATAGTTCAAGGTTTAGGGTGAACCAGTATAAAATTGCGACGTATATTGACAAACTCACTTGTTCATATATGTTTTCATATCATTTGAATGAGTTTTTATCACTAAAAGTGATCTTTATGGCTTTATTTGATTATTATTCGAATTATTATGCCTTACATTTAATTTGTGCTTACATGAAAATAAATTTGTCATATTTTAGTTTAACTGTAATAAATCAATTTTTGGACAAATAATGTAGCATCAATTATCCAAAAATTAATTTATTACAGTTAAACCAAAATGTGGAGAAAAAAATTCCATATAAGCACAAATTAAATGTAAGACATAATAATTCGAATAATAATCAAATAAAGCCATAAAGATCACTTTTAGTGAAAAAAACTCATCCAAATAATATGAAAATATATATGAACAAGTGAGATTGTCAACTCCCCCACACTTAGCCTTTTGCACTCCTGGGTAAATTATCAGTGAAGAGAATCCAACAATTAAACTCAGTGCAAGCAAGCATAAAACTGACAAGACAAGAATATATAATCAACTTAAACAACCTCTATCTCCAATTAACCTGCGCCTGTGCATACCTCCCTCACCCGAAAACAGATTGAGGAAGCAGCTGATCTGGTGATTCGCCAGATTTTACAGTCTCGGCCGGCGCAACCATAGCCGTCTGCACGACAGACCAGTGTAACGACCGATCGTCACCCTACCGAAGCCTTAGAAAAAATCGTGGATGATCGGATCAATGCAGCCATGAGCTTTCGCCCAGACCGCCCAACAGCTCAGTACAACTCTCCTTTTACTCCAGCAATCTTAGACAGCCTCCCGGCGCCCGGCACCAAAATACAGACGCCAGAGAAGTACACTGGGAAGACCGACCCCCTGGACTACCTACAGCACTTCCAGTCCATGATGAATCTGCATTGCGTTCCGGACGCCATTCAATGCAAGGCTTTCTGTACGGCCTTTCAAGAGGGAGCTTGACGATGGTTTAATAGCTTGCCCCCGAGCTGTATCACATGTTTTGAAGATTTCAGGTTATTATTCCTGAACCAATTCGCCACAAGTAAGCGGCCGCAAAAGACGGCCTTGGAGGTAATGCAATTAACCCAGGGGCGGAATGAAAGCTTGCGGGAATTTATCACTCGGCTCAACAATGAAGCGGCCGAGGTCACCGACCTCACTTGCTCGTCCATGTTGGCAGCGCTTATGAATAATACGAGGGATGAGGAGTTCAAAAAGTCGTTGGCCCTGGATCAGCCCCAATCCATCCAAGAAATAAGAAATAGGGCGGATAAGTACATTCAGCTCGAAGAAATGCTGAACAACACGAAGCCCAGGTCGGATGATCGCCCGCTAAATGATAGAGCGAATGGTTCGCACAAGTGGCAGAAAGGTCAGTCGAGCTGGAGAAAATCAGCTGATCGACAGGGATATCAACAGGAGTTCACCCCGCTCAACAGACGATATGCAGAAGTACTAGCGACCATGAGAGCGGAGGGGGAACCTATTCGAGAACCCAACAAAATGAAAACTTCTTTTAAGGATAGGAACCCGGATCTATATTGTTGTTTCCACAAAGACATCGGTCATGACACGGAAGATTGCTGGCAATTAAAAAGAGAAATCGAATCCCTCATCCGAAGGGGAAGGCTGGGACGATTTGTGATGTACGAACAAAATGCCGACCGAGATAACGAGCGCAAAATCGGTCGGCCCAACGACAGGCGATAGCATTGGAGGCCGAATGATAGGAATGATGGAGGGAGACAGAATGCGAATGCTAATGACCGACGCGAAGCGAGGGGACGATCCAGGGCAAGAGACGACAGAAACACTGAGCAACAAGATGACCGACCGGTGAGGGTCATCAACATGATATTTGGTGGCAATGCAGCGAGCAGATCCACTGCTAAAGGAAGAAAGAGATATGCCAGGTAGGTCGGCGAGGATCTGTCAACCAAAAGAAAGAGGTAGAACGACTGGATAATATCGTTCGACGAGTCAGACCTCGAAGGTATAAGTTGTCCTCACGACGACGTACTCGTTTTAAATCTAAACATGGACGGCAACGAGGTGAATCTCTTAATGATTGATACTGGAAGCTCGGTCGACCTGTTATATTTTAATGCCTTCAAGCAGATGGAGGTTCCGGAGGATCGACTGCTGCCTATTGACAACCCTATCAAAGGGGTAACCGGGGCATCAGCCTACCCGTTCGCCCGGGTATTTTTGAAAGTGAAGTTCGGGCAGAAGCCGTGCCAAATAGAAAAGGACGTTGAGTTCCTAGTTGTGAAGTTTCAAGGGGCGTACAATGCAATAATCGGGCGAGCTACTCAGAATACCCTCAGAGCGGTCGTCTCCACCTATTACCAGGTGATGAAATTCCCAATGCCCCATGGGATCGGTATTGTCAGGGGTCAACAAAGAATCGCTAGGGAGTGCTACTTAGCGGAAACAAAAACACTAGACGGAGCGGTAGTCCTAACGAGCTCTCTTGACGTGAGAGCCGATGAGGAGATGGAGAGATTGAACCCAGTGGAAGAAATGCAACGGGTCGTACTGAATGAAGCCGATCGCTCCAAATTTACAAATCTAGGTTCCGAGCTTCAGAAGGACCTAGTTAAGGAAATCACGGGCTGCCTGGCAGAAAATAGGTCGGTCTTCGCTTGGGTGCCGAGCGACATGTCTGAAATTTCTCGATCGGTCGCATCGCACTCTCTTGGAATTCGACAAGACTACAAGCCGGTTCTACAAAAAAGAGATGGCACAGCAAGGAGCGACAGGAGGTGATCGAGAAAGAAATAGAGAAACTACTCGAAGCCGGGTTCATCCGAGAA
>JANIHY010145353.1:0-10386 GCA_027479065.1 Erythroxylum brevipes
AATGTTCTATGTTTTTTATTAAAGTTAATTTTTATTATTATTTTATAAAATTAATTTTTGTAGAATTAAATATCTAAAATTTAAATTCCTATAAGAATATTCAACGAAATACTAAGATATATAATATTCACATCTTTTTTTAAGTCGTGTCCTTATAAGTCATTTTATACATAAACAGCTAATAGTAAATATCTAATTTTACCAAACATCTCTAATAAACAGCTAATACAAACCGCTGGTTAAATCAGCTATCAGCTATCAACTGATAGAATCAGCTAACAACTAATGCAATCAGCTATTTGTCAAAGGCCAATAACAATTGAATGCAAGCATTTATATGAAGCTGCCGATCCACCAGAGTCCAGCGACAGTCATTTTCCACCTCAAACGTGTGATCCAGGAAAGCCCCATGCCAAGTACTGACCTCCAGCCTATTCTTGGACCTGTATCCTGTCACCAACAAGATGAGGCATCAACTTCAGTTCCATTTTCGGCCCCTGGAACTCATCAACTTCAGTTACATACTAATATTTTCTTTCATCTTTTCCAACACAAAATGGGATGATAAAAGAAGTTCACTTTCGGCCCAATCAATAGAACACTTGAATGACCCAAGTAGCCATGTTTTTTTATATTGGGCTGTAAACCCAATTATATAAATTTAAGTAAATTTCCAGGCTGCTAAAATGATAATAAACAAGGGACCAATTAGCAAATCTCGAAACTTCCTATCCTTGTCATATAAACACGCCCTAGCCTCCCCTTTTCTTCTAATTGATTTAGTATTTCTAGGGTTTACGGACTCAAATCTCCCTTCTCGTTTTCTTCTCAATTTGGAGGGTCCTTGAGATCTGGAGATTTTGAATGGGTACGGAGAGGAAGAGGAAGGTGAGCTTGTTCGACGTTGTTGACGAGACATCGCTCTCGGCGAAGATAACGAAACCTAACGGCGGCGGCGCGGTGGCGATGAGCAACAATGGTAATAGCTCGATTAACCGGTGGAATGGGAGGCCGTACTCGCAAAGGTACTATGAGATACTAGAGAAGAGAAGAACTTTGCCTGTATGGCAACAGAAAGAAGAGTTCTTCCAGGTTTTGAGAAAAAACCAAGTGCTTGTTCTTGTCGGTGAAACTGGTAGTGGGAAAACTACTCAGGTTAGTTTTAATCTTATATATGAATAATTTTTTGTGTTAGTAATGTTTTTAATTAGCTTTAATTTTCCTAGAGAATATTGTGATTGATTTTCATGGCTGTTAATTTGGGAGGCATGCTAAATGTGTCTGCTAATACACCATTTGGGAAACAGATTCCTCAATTTGTTTTAGAAGCTGTAGACATAGAAACTCCAGATAAACGAAGGAAAATGATGATTGGTTGTACCCAACCTCGGAGAGTGGCTGCAATGTCTGTTTCTAGACGTGTTGCTGAGGAGATGGATGTGAATATTGGTGAAGAGGTTGGTTACAGTATTCGTTTTGAAGACTGTAGCAGTGCAAGAACAGTTTTGAAGTAAGTTTTTTTTTTTTTCTGATCTGTTCGTTTTCAATTTGACGGGATAGTGCTTTTATGATTTTAATTTTTATTAAACTGTATGCCAATGCGGTGCTTTCCGTTATGCGGCAGGTATCTGACCGATGGTATGCTTTTAAGAGAAGCAATGACTGATCCACTGTTGGAACGTTACAAAGTTATAATCCTTGATGAAGCCCATGAAAGAACTCTGGCAACTGACGTGCTATTTGGGCTTCTTAAAGAAGTACTGAGGAATAGATCTGACCTGAAGCTCGTTGTGATGAGTGCTACTCTTGAGGCTGAGAAGTTTCAGGGTTACTTTAATGGTGCTCCTCTGATGAAGGTTCCTGGTAGGCTTCACCCTGTTGAGATTTTCTATACTCAGGAACCTGAAAGGGATTATTTGGAGGCTGGTATTCGGACTGTTGTACAGATACACATGTGTGAACCTACTGGTGACATACTTGTCTTCCTAACTGGTGAAGAGGAGATTGAAGATGCATGCCGCAAGATAACAAAGGAAGTTGCAAATATGGGCGATCAAGTGGGGCCAGTTAAAGTGGTGCCTCTTTATTCAACTCTTCCTCCTGCAATGCAACAGAAAATTTTTGAACCTGCTCCACCACCTCTGAATGAGGGTGGTCCTGCTGGAAGGAAGATTGTTGTGTCGACAAATATTGCAGAAACTTCTTTGACCATAGATGGCATTGTTTATGTTATTGATCCAGGTTTTGCCAAGCAAAAAGTTTATAACCCACGAGTGCGAGTTGAGTCATTGTTAGTGTCCCCAATATCAAAGGCAAGTGCCCATCAGAGGGCAGGTCGTGCTGGTAGAACTCAGCCAGGAAAATGTTTCAGACTCTATACTGAGAAAAGTTTCAATCAAGATCTCCAACCTCAGACTTATCCTGAAATATTGCGATCAAATCTTGCAAATACAGTTCTGACATTGAAGAAGCTGGGGATTGATGATCTAGTTCATTTTGATTTCATGGACCCTCCTGCACCCGAGACATTGATGCGAGCTTTAGAGGTTCTGAATTATTTGGGAGCATTAGATGATGAAGGGAACTTGACAAAGCTGGGGGAAATAATGAGCGAGTTTCCATTAGATCCTCAGATGTCCAAGATGCTGGTTGTAAGTCCAGAATTCAATTGCTCAAATGAGATCCTGTCGGTTTCTGCCATGCTTTCAGGTATTATCAGTTACTATGTTACTTCTTTGTGTCAGTCTCAAGGTCTGTTGTTATTCTAGATGCCATTGGGGATCATTACTCAAGATGATGCATCCTTTGTATATGGCATGCATGTGCAGAGAACTAGTGAACTGGTTCTCTGCACATTGTGATAATTGTTTAACTACTTGCATGTGTAGATAATATGCATGCATGCAGTTGAACAATTTGTGTCAAATTAGGTTGTCATCAGCAACTGTCTTGTATGGGTTCCATGCCCCCGGTTGGCATGTACCATCGGATTCTAAGTAGGTGCTGATGCAGATAGTTGCAGTTTCTCAGTATTATCTCATCAAGCAAATGGTCTCGTCTCGCGTGTATGCATCTGCTGACCTTCAATGGGCCTCTTCTGTGATAACCAAATTCTGTCTTTAGTACCCAATTGCTTTGTCCGCCCTAGGGAGGCTCAAAAAGCTGCTGATGAAGCGAAGGCTAGGTTTGGGCACATAGATGGAGATCACTTGACGTTGTTAAATGTATATCACGCATATAAACAGAACAGTGAGTATCCACTCTTCTTGATACTTCATTCTCTGGAGTTTTTACAGAAATGCCATACTTATGAGGTCACTGTTTTTGGTGGGCTGCAGATGAGGATCCATCTTGGTGCTATGAAAATTTTGTCAACCACAGAGCACTCAAAGCTGCTGATAATGTTAGGCAACAGCTTGTACGCATCATGGCCAGGTTTAACCTCAAGTTATGCAGCACAGACTTCTCCAGCCGTGACTACTATGTCAACATTAGAAAGGCCATGCTAGCAGGTTATTTTATGCAGGTTGCTCACCTTGAACGGACTGGACACTACTTGACAGTGAAGGACAACCAAGTATGTTTGGAGTTTATCTGCTATCCCTGTAACACTAGTATCAAGTTTGATCTTTTCATGCTCCATATTTTAAGGCTATTTTCTAGTTGTGAGAAGATAACGAGGCCTTACATGGTTGTGTTATTCTTTCTGGAGTATTGGCAACTTCAAGTGATGGAATGTCAAGGCTTATGATTTTGTGCTTCCTGCTACAGGTGGTACACTTGCATCCCTCAAATTGTCTGGATCACAAGCCAGAGTGGGTCATTTACAATGAGTATGTGCTAACCAGCAGGAATTTTATTCGTACAGTGACAGATATTCGTGGTGAATGGTTAGTATTCAACTCTTTCTTATCTCTATGTTCAACCTGTCTAGGGTGATGTTTGTTTTGCTTGACTTTAGCCAGTAATGGCTTCTTTTTTCTTGTGATTGTTCGATTTTTCGATATTGAAACATGAAGGTTTATTGGAAACCTTGTGGATTTTCATATTTGCTGGATCTTCTAATGCTTATTCTGTAGATTCTTACAAAAAGGTTTGTTGAACGTAGGCTTGTAGACGTTGCGCCACACTACTATGATTTGACGAATTTTCCTCAATGCGAAGCCAAACGGGTTCTTGAGAAGCTGTACAAGAAACGAGAGAGAGAAAGGGAAGAGAGTAAAAACAAAAAGTGAAAGGGCAGGGCCTGAAAGATTACAAGATTACAGCCCAACTATTTAAAGAATGTGGCTTTGCTATTGGGAGCAGTTGGATTACAACTAATTTGTGGCACATTAAAATGGATTGGTGCCTGGAGGAACCGCTTGTATCATTAGCCTAGCAACCATTTCCTATTATACTATCGACAGTCCATATTTGGTTTTCAACGTTTCTTAGTTGCCATTTTTTGTAACATTTGAAACAAAAATGAATGAATGTGAACAATCTTTGTGGTAATTTCTGGATTAATGCAGTTTCAGTATTACAAACGGTCTAGGTCACTTTTGCCCATTTTGTAATTGTGTAATCAAATGGGCGGGTGCTTTTGTAATAACAATAGGGGAAGCAAAAAGTGGCCCATCTAGTGTTTGATTGTAGTAGAGGAGTCTTGTTTAGCGTGTACTGGAACTCCGACCCTTGAGCAGCAGCACAGCTTGATAAAGGGGAGTGCACAATCATATCTTGCAAGATGATTATTATGCACTTGCTGTTGAGTTCGCAGTGTCCCACCTTATCATACAATTAATTCGGCTTCAACCCACGGAGAAAATTCCTGAGTTTGCTTGGCCTATAACATAACTAGAGATCCTTTTCTTTCAACACTCGATTTGTTCGTTCACGTTGGAGTGGAAGTTTCAAGTTTACATCATTAGAAGTCGGGACAATTCCAGACTATCATATCAGTCAAAGTGAGCTTGATTCTTTCATTAGACTGCCTTCAACTGTCCCGAATATGTCGATCCCTGGTCCTGTTTTAGGTACTTTCACACTACTACTGCCAATGTCACGACATGATATCACAAATAAACCCGGAGAAGGCAGTATGATATCCAAATGAATGTTTAAACTAGGGGATGATAGAATGTGAATTGCTCTGGTTTCAGCTTACATCCACGGGAGATTCAATCCAACTCCCAGCCTTCTGGTTTCGAACACCCCTTTCCTTCATAATTTTCCTCAGTTCAATTATGTTGGTCCACTGCTCTCTTTCTCCATGAATCTTTGACAACATTGAATAAGCTATAGGATGATCTTTTTCCATCTTGCGGATACCCTCTGCAGCAAACTCGCCAAGTTCCAAACTTGAATGCAAGCCACAAGCTCCAAGCAATGCACCCCACAGAACCACATCAGGCATAAATGGCATTTCTTTGATCAATTTATCTGCTTTCTCCAGCTGACCAGCTCTTCCATAGAGGTCCACCATGCAAGTGTAATGCTCCAACTCTGCTTCTATGCCATAATTTATGCTCATCGATTCGAAGTGCTTTTCCCCTTCTGTTACTAATCCTCCATGTGCACATGCAGACAATACGTTAATAAATGTTATTTGATCGGGAATGACGCCAGATTTTATCAATCTCTCAAACTCTGCCAGTGCTCTAGTTGGAAGCCCATGCCTGGCATAACATCCTATTATGGAGTTCCAAGACACTAAATTCTTAATTTCCATAGACTCAAAAATGGAACAAGCAGCATTAATTTCACCACATTTCCCATACATATTGAAAAGTGAAGTCCATAAGTATACATTTCCTGGTATACCAGATTTTAAAATGATTGAGTGAACTTGCTGCCCCATGAGAAGAGATGAACATCCAGAGCAAGCGTCCAAAACACAAGAGAATGTAAAATCATTTGGTCTGGTCCCTGAATCCACCATAAAACGAAAAAGCTTCAGGGCCTTCGTATAACTCTCATCTTGCACATATCCACTAATCATTACAGTCCATGAAACAACATCCCTTTTGTCCATCTTATCAAACATTGTCCTAGCCTTGTCAATTCTCTTGTTGGCAATGTACCCATGAACCAAATTAGTCCAGGATATCATGTCTTTCTCGGGCATCACATCAAAAACTCTTTGTGCCTTCACCATGCATCCAAGTTCCATGTAACCCGAAATCAATGCATTCCAAGAAGCAACATTTTTCTCTGCGATCTCATCAAAGACTCTACCTAATGCAAAATGATCTCCTGCACTTGCATATGCTCTTATCAGAGCAGAGCCGACAAAGACACTCAATTTTAGCCCCAAGCACACTACAAGCACATGAATCTGAGGCACCAACACACTATACGTGGCATCCGAAAATGCACTAAGCAGTATCGCGACTGTGCGTTCACAGGGCATCAGACCGATCTCTTGCAGTCCAAAGAAATACTTGCACACTAGATCCGGGTTTTTGGCTTTTTTAAAGGCTGATAACATGGTGTTCCAGGTAACAATGTCTTTAACAGGCATTTTATCAAACAGGTATTCGGCGGCTTGAATTTGATTGCTGCGCACGCAGCGAGAGAGCAATTTATTCCAGGACGAGACGTTTATGACAGATGGGTTTCTCTCAAAGAGTACAAGTGCATTATCTAAGTTGCTGTTTTGGTGCTGGAGCTGATTTCTCGGGCTCGTTGAAAGCGAGCACAGTTGGCGGGAAGTTCTCAGGAAAACAGCTCGCTCTAAAATGCCCATGCTGTGGTGTTATCACGCTTTAATTGCAAGTAGCGACATGCATTCTCCTGGTCAGAGACGAAAGCAACAGCATATAAGCAGAGACGCTTTTGAGATTTGATTCGGACTGCCAGAAATTGTTTCGTCATTATGCTTTCGGCCAAGGAGTTGAAGGTTCCAAGTCTCGGGGTTGATTCGGATGTTCCACATCACGAAAGTGCAGTTGAAGAGTTTCGTTAGTACCAATTTGTCAAGAAGGCACTAAGTTTTGTCTGCCATTTTGGTCCTCTGTCATTTTCCCTTTCGTGTGTTTTAATTCTACATTTTGATGCTTTTGTCCCACATCTTTCTTTCAAAACAGTGCTTGCGTCGTACATTCATAAACATTCTTAATGAAATTATCCTATACACATTGCAGCAGGAACTATTGAGAATATACTTGTAATATTGTTGATATTGTTGTTTTAGGAAGTAAATCTTGTTACCCAACTAGCGTCTTATCCTTAGGAGATTGTTTAGGGATTGCCAAAAAGATAGGGATTTCGTTTTGTACGTTTTGTATTGTATATAAAGGGATGTACATCATCAGAAATAGAAGAGAGAAAAAGATAAAATTCTCACCGAAAATTGATCTTCTTGTTATTTTATTAGGAACCATACTTTCCCACTCAATATGGATAGTATTTCCAACAAAGAATTTTGAAATGTATAGGTATAAACCTATGGCCAATATCATATAGAATAAGCAGTGTCGATATAGTGCGACAAGATAACAGATCAAATCCAGATGCAAGCAATAATCTCACGCTGCATTCTACCATTCAAGTAGAACATTCACGTAATGCAACAATCCAAGACAGAAAGCTAATTGGGTAGAGACAATAAAAACAAAACCATCACTATTATTAGAAGGATGATGCTGCTATAGTCCAGGTCTTTATCAGTCAATCCTGCAACAAGTGGGATTACTGCTATCCACGAACAACCGAATATTGGAATGCTACGTTTGAGAAACTCATGGAAGTCCTCCCTTATGTGTCTATTTAAGTAGAAAATATAGGACACGTGACAAAGAGTCTCAAGACCAACTCTCATTCTTACTGAGTCTGCAAAGACCGTTCTATCAAGGAAGGGTGGAGTTACTGATACAAATCGTGGAAGATGGGAGCTAAGTGGTCTTCATGATCCTTTATTTTAACTATTCAGTTATAACTACTTCTTAGACACAGTTTAGAAGTATCAACAAGAATTTGCAAATCTACGAAAGTGACTAACTGGCCCGATCATTGTTTATTGGGAGTCTTCATCAATGGTTTACGGGAAGATCTGAAAACGGATATCCGCATCAATAAACCTCGCACTGTATATAAGGCTATGAGCCTTGTGTTCAAATTAGGAATTAACCGAGGTCAACTAGGCTCCAATCGGCAGAGTTCCAATCGATCCAGCCAACCCTACTTGCTCAAACTGTGAAAAATTAATTCAAATTTTAGAGTTGTTTAAATTCCTTTAGAATAGGTCTTAGATTATCTTAGAATAAGTCTTGGATTATATTTAATCTTATCTTATAAGCTAGATTTGATAGCTGAAAAATCTATTTTAGTTATTTATATTTTGTCTATATAAGGAACCAAGTTTAATAATAAAAGTATGGGAGTGTTACTTATGAGTGTGTTATCTTATCCCATCATATTCATCTTCTTTTCTTCAAAATTCCAACATGTACTTAGATAGAAAATTGATACCAATCAAAATTACAGCAGTATAATGCAAATATAATCAGCCTTGTTGGACCCCGATTTTTAAGTGGAATTGAGAAATATTAAGTGAAATTAAGTGAGTGGTTTTATATATGTATTGTGAAATAAAAATACTTATGCTTTGGGAAAATTCATGAGAAAATAATTATTGGGTTTTTGATAATTCTGATTTATGTGGGGATTTGTATAGCTTATGAAAGTTCAAGTAGATGGGTTGATTTAAATAAAGTTGAAAAGGTAGAATTAAAAAGAAAAGTGTGAAAAATTGAAGAATTTAGAAAGTTGACTTTTGGGGATGAATAGTGATAATAAGTTTGACTTGAGAGTTGACTTTTTGTTTGAGGCAAAATTTGAGAAAATGGTCTTCTGGAAACTTGTAGCTTATGTTAAGGGCTTTTTGTCGCCATAAAGTTTGCAATTTTTTGATAGCGGGAGTGAGAGTTATGGTCAATCAAAGTTTGAATGTGACATAGGTTGACCCATTTATATGGCTGAAGCTTTGACTGGAAAATTGACCCAGTTAGAGATTGATTTAGCCTTTAAGTTCCTCATGAAAGTTGAAGAGTTTGATTTGATCTTTATTCTGACATAAAGCATAGAATTTTTCGATCAAGGAATAATAAGTTATGATTTTTACAAGTTTCTGTTATGGTTTTATCATGATTATTAGAGGACAGAAGTTTTGATTGGAAAATTGACTTCCTTAGAGGTCAAATTGATTTTATGTCCTTCGTGAAAGTTGTAGAGCTTTCTTCAAGCTTTCCATAGAGACCAAATTTGTCAAATTTGGAGTTCGGGATCAAAAGTTATGAATTTTAGAAGTTTTGGATTTTTTATGTTATAAAATATAATAAATAATAATAATAATAATAAGAATTGCATTGCACTCAGGAGAGTGCAACGAGGGCGAGCCGATGTGGCGTCGTTCCACACCTCGTAACGACACCGTTTCGCTTCGCCTCTGCTTCTCGCGCGCCTGCCTCTGTCATACGACGTCATTTCGATCCCTCTGCATGACGTCGTTTCATTTTTCCTCTCCTTTGTGCGCTCCATTTTCTTCTTGTGCGACGCCGTTTCTCCCGCGTGCTATACGACGTCGTTTTAAATTCTTTTGTTAATTCCTCCTCCAATCCGACCTTTGTTCACTCTTTTGCTAATATCTTTTTCGTCTGACATCCGATTGACTTGATTTTTGAAACGTTAGATTCGTAAGACAATTACCTACGTCCTCATAGAAAATTTGTAATTTTATGAGATTAAATTAAGGAGGATTAATTTAATCAAAGTGAGTTGACCAATTTTCTGAACATGGTTCAGTATTTTACGAAATTCGGGATCTGTGGAGATCCGATTGAGGTAGTTCTTGAGGCAAAATAAAATTAAGACATGGGGATACAAATCATAAGAAGAAATTAAATTTCAATTTTGCCCCTAATACTTTCAATTTCTGAATTGAAGTTTGAATTAGTGTGCAGTCTTGGATTAAGAACATCTGACAGTCTTTTGGCTATAACTTTTGTTCTAGTAATCCAATTGAGGTAATTCTTAATTTAGATTAAACTATAGAAATAGGGCTACATTTGTTATGAAGAAATCAAGTTTCAATTTTGTCTTTAAGAATGTCAAGTTTTGGATGGAAATAATCGTGTTGGAAAATAAATTAGCATAAGACATATCTGATATGTTTTGAGCATAACTTTTGATGTAGTTCTCCAAATTGGATGATTATTGTGGCATTATAAAATTAAGACATAGAGGAACATTTCTCTAGAAGTAAGTTTTGACAAACTCCTTCAAATTGATAGTGCAAATCATATCCATAAGTAAGCATGAATTAAAGTAAATGTTAGGGGCAAATTGGGAAGTCCACTTAAAGAGAGGGACAAAAGGGTCATTTGACCCTCATTAAATGACATG